>JAECUM010095522.1:0-205161 GCA_016617855.1 Megalonaias nervosa
TATGAATAAACATTGCATTTTTTTTGTTTTTGAAGTTGTTTTACATACATATGAACTATTGCTAATATGATATGTTTGTATTAAGTTAACTGTCATAAAAGTTGTGAAATGTTTATATGCTTTTCATTTATAAATGAAAATAATGACAACATACTTAATGAGAGCATTGAATTCAACAGGAAAAATGCAATCAGAATATCAAATTTCATAATAATATCTCAACAAAAAAGTTACAACATTTTTTTATGGAAAGAACATTTTACTTCGGTTCCATGACTGCCACATAATCTGAATACATTTAGATAAGTTCTAGAAATTTGTAAATATTCTGGAACTTTGCATAACTTTTTTCCAACTGAGATATTTTAAAAAATGAAACTGTTCTGGAACGCTGTTAAACAGATATATATTAAGAAATCAAGTGTTTGCAGGTTATTTCATTATCAGAAAAATGACTGGGGTTGCTCCTTAAAATTTGGAACCCATGCCAAAAAACGTGCAACGTCATTTATGGACCCTTCCTTAAGATCTTGACAAACAATATATCCTAATCTAATTTCGTTAAGAAAATAAAATGACTACTGTACCTAATCGACAAAATAAAATGCGACCATATTGTCCATGAAGAACCACGTGCTCATTCCGTAGACGTGGCTCTAATTTTGAGAGGAATCTAAAACTAACCTTGAGTTCGACCTTCACCGTTCAAACAATTATTAGAATTTTTCTTCATAAAACATGAAACATATAGTCAACAACTACTTTCAATAGTTTCCTTACCGTATGAACAAAACAACTTCATATAACTGATGAACACGGAAAATAATGACGGAAATACTAATTGCCAACGTATGGCGCGCTGGTATCTCGTTCAATATGCTCGAGAGCAGAACTTCTGCTGATCGCTTTCAAAACACCAGAATCTGAAATGTAAAAAATAAAAATGTAATTAAATCTTTAGTGTATCAATATAAAACAATGCATGAACAAGATGTTAAGAATTCATCTAAATACGTTTGATTTAAGCCCACTCCGCCCAAACTCACCCTTCCTTGGTTCTGGCTGTTAACCTTCTGCGACTAGAACCCGGATAATGAAATGATTGTCTTAAACATCGCGTGATTTTTCGAGAACTGACGTGACATTCCGCCATATTGACGGAAGGATGGGAGGGTTGTTGTCGAATGATTATCAAATGTATCTTTTCAGAACTATATTACTCTGATATGATAGTGGAGTTGAGAACATAGAGGGAAGAAAAAAAGATATGCAGACAATATAATACTTGAACTTTGGGAAACACTTACCACCCTCTAAAGCAGAAGTATTTTTGTTTTTGTTCTATAAGTTCACCACCGAGAACCTTCATTCAATCGATTGACGTTTTCCATGTGATTTCCTCTCTGTAAAGGCATTCCGGCAAACGATGCTGCAAAATCTGTAAACTAGCAGTTAATGTGAGCGGATAACTCCGGTAAGATGCTAATTATGAATGTTCAATTTATGACTAGATCTTAATGTCCACGGTTATACACACTTGGACATCGGCTTTCAATAAACATAGGACATGAATAATGAAATGCCAGCTTTTGCAACTAAACGGAGTTATTTATAATTGGAGATGCATCCAAGAATTGTAAAATTTATTCACTTGTTTCTTAAAGCTACATGTGATGATTATTCCCAAACTGAAATGAAAAGAGATTTGCAGTTAAAGAATTCTGATAACAAATTTTTAAAAGCATGGTACCACACAAATAATTGCATGAGAATGAATAGTCTAATGTACAAGTCACACGGGTCATGTAGGCTTTCAACACGAACTATTTCAGTAATTGGTGTCATTTTTTAGAAATTGATTCTACATAACTTTAAGTGGCAGGTATTCACTTCATTTAGATTCGTATACATCCATATTCCTTTAGAATGTCATTATTTAGATTCCTTGATAGGTGCATATGGCAAAATCAATGTTAAAGTATGTAGACATTTTTAGACAAAATGAACCTAAAAGTATGATCCAGTACAGTCCAGATTGAATATTGCTCGCTGTGATGTTACAGTGAAAGCTACACATATTGATAAACAAATTCGTACTACCTTCGATTGTGATGATTCCACTCAACACGGTCATATTTTGACCCAAGTTTAGTACATGTCCACCATTGTAAAGGTCCATAGCAGTAGATAGTATTTGTTTGGAAGTTTCTTGCTGACAGTGAAGGTGTAGAGCTTTCAATAATCAGGACTGAATAGACTTTGGTTAAACAAAATAAGTGTTAAATTTTAAAAGATGAATTTATATTTAATTTATAATGAGCAAATGCACATACATGATCCATGTGACTTGTACTGTAAAACAGTTTAAAATTTGCTGTGTTCGTAAGTATAACCTAATCTAAATGTAAATAAAATTAAATTTTGTACTTTACTAGAGTAATGTTGACTATTATGGACTGGTCACTTGTCAATTATGAGTTGAGGCATCATTCGTTTCTCTGTGATATGGATTTTGCATTCCAGTTTCTCGAAATATAAAAACAGACTAAAGATCTGGATCTTAAATGTTAAAGAGAATTTGGAAAGCTAAATAGAGTTTTGTCCCCTGACAGTTCTTTGTTTACTTTGAATGTACATGGAGACAAAAATGCAACTGGCAATGTTTGAATGAGGAACAGACCCAGGGTGAATCTAGTGAATCATGTCAGCTTCAATCTTGTTAAGTAATTATCTTGTGTGATTACAATCAATAGTTTTCTTTGGTACCCCCAATCTACATCTGAAGAAATAAAAATACTATGTCAGGATTTTAAGTAAATCTCAAAACTTAAGACTCATTTGACACTCGACTGCAAAATCTGAAGAGTTCGAACTGAAATCACAAGTCTTTTGTTTTTGACAGACATGAGCTCATTGCTGGAATTGTTATGCCTAGAGCAGCGTGATGTCCAAGATTTCTTGTTTCATGTTGAATCAAGAGAAACACTTTAACAGTATTTTGTAAGAAGCTGATGAGGTAGACATAGGTATTACTGGTTTGTGTTTAAGCTTTTCTCTTTCTAGTTATGAATGTGTATTTGGTAGAAAATATGCATTTCTAGCAAATATGATTTAACAGCTTAGAGATGTATCTAATGTAACAAAATTATTATGTCTTGTTATTAAACCTTGAGTAATTCCAAAGCACAGAATAAATCAATGAGCATAATGCCTGTTGAATTCCTACTGAATGACACAATAATTAAAACACCAGTTTTAAAACTTTTCACCAATTAAAGTAAATTAATTGCCACTAAAACACAAAGTTTATTCACTTTAACAACAAGCATTGCAAGCCGACATATTTTCTAGTTTTGTGTAATTGATTATCCTCTGATAGGCAGTCATACAAATGTCAATATTTGATCAAACCAATCATCAAGTAAAGTGATTCATCGTGTATTATAGACTAAAGAGATTCTCAAAACAATATAACCTTGATTATATGCACACTATTATGACTCTGGTCTTCAACTAAGTAACAGAAAAGAGTGAAAAGCAACAAATTTTGTAAAATTCAACAAATGATTTATGTCCCTAGATTACAAAGTGAAAATCTAAAAAGCACTTACAGTATTGTGAATCAGATCCCAAATAGTCCCAAAAGTTGCATAACAAGACTAAATGTATGAAGATCCAATTGAATTCCAGTGGTAGGTTCCAGTATTGAATGGCTTGATATGCCTGTAGTCTTTAATGTGCTAATGTGCCAGTAACTGGATTGTAGCAGTGAGAAATGAGTCTTTTGATGTATCACAATAATATAATTAAAATATTTTCTTGTCTGAATTAGTTATAATTCCAAATTAATGTTCCATTTCAAGAATTTTATTGAGCATCTTGCAATTTCAGTGAATAATAATTTGAGTAAATGAATCTACCCAAATGAAAAACTGAACACAACAATAAGACTGATTTTGTTTCAAGACATTATGGCGAGAATGAGTAATTTTCAAGTAAACAACATTGTATAAAAATATATATATATATAATGTGTGTTCTCTTATTTGAATTATGCCGTCTATTTCCTAGTATTCATATTTGCATTTAACATTGGATTTAAGCAATACTTTATTTTCTAGTAGAAAATTTACTTACTTATTTTGGCCATATGACTACAAAAGAGAATAATAGAAACTGCATTGTAACAAAATTTAACTGAGTAACTAGATTACATTATTGTAATTGCAAGTTGGTAAAAATGCTTAATCAACTACCCTTAATCAATTTTATTTTATATTTTTGTATTATTTTTTTTTCATACTTTTTAAAAGTTAACAATAATGGCACTTTCAAAGATTTCTAAATGCGTTTGACACAACCCCAGTACCATGTACATGAGGGCAAATGCACAAGTGTCCTCATTTCTTTGTTGTGGATAAAACATTACCGTAACTATTCATACATAACACACTAAAATGCATAAAATTTTTATAGACATGGCTTCTTTATAGTCAGTACATGAACTAAACCCCTCTTTCCAACCAAATCAACACAGACGTGAGTGCATATATTTTTAGGAGGAGGGGTTTTCGTAATGTAATCACTCACTTTATATAGCTTCATTACAACAGTCCATGATAGGATTGCAAATTTATGGTTTATTTATTTGTCTACATACTTGTATTAATTTTAGGCATTGATTAAATATTATCTGCTTCGCAGTTTTTACTGTATTTTCACAAATACGAGCCACGTCAGAAAACAACTTGGACCTTACAATGCTTCTCACGAATTTCACAACAAAGCATTGTCTCATACATTTCTGACCTATATAATTGCATTTTAAAGTTAAATCTTAAATAACATAATACCTAGGCATTGTTTTCTATGAATTATATATTTTTCTGTATATATTTGCTCGATGATTTGCGAAAACAGACAATCTAATAAACTGGTACTTCCCAGACTAGCGATGCCCGCCATTTTTTCCCATTACTGGTACACTTAACAGTTTCAAACTAATTTTATGATGAAATAGCGTACAAGAGGCAGTTAAAATATCCAGATCACCGATTTTATTCTTAAAACACAAATTGCTATATACATACTATTGTTAAAGTTTCGAAACACAAGTTTTGTATGTTTTTATCATCGAAGGAATACATGCGTAAATCGGGTAATGATAGGGTCTTAGTTGCCAACTCGGGAAATGGTGAATGGTCAGTGAGCTATCAAAACACATGCCTGTGAATGTGCAAGAGTTTGTTTGTCAGCGTAATTGATATCAAAACTAGGTCTAGCTACTGATGGCTTGAAGAATACGTTTCGCTACAACACAATACTAGCATAAACCCACCTAAGGCGAGAGGGCATCTCAAAAGGTATGATTTGCCAATGTACCTCTAAAAAATTCACAGGGCGAAGTCATTTTCGCTTTCCTAACAGAAAAAGGCGAAGTTTACATTTCTTAGGCAACTTAATTGCCCACTTCGCCTGGTAGCGTGACCCCTGAATTAAAGCACTTGAATCACTGTGGAAAAGGCAGCAATCCATCAGCTTTCATTGCTTTTATTTAAGTTTGGAGTTGACTTTCTTTGATGAAAGGTGCTTTGTTTTTATTGAAGAGTGTAATTGGCATGTTTGGATGAAGGGTGCATGTGTTACTGAAGTCACCGCTAAATACAAACTTTCGAGGACCAAACAAATACCAGTTTGTTATTGTGGCTGTAACATCAAATAATTGTAGTAGAGCATTGATTGTGACTGTTTTGTTGTTGCTGTTTTTTGTTTTTATTTGCTTAGTATTTATACAGAACAATTGGTGCTTCAGAGGTAATCATTCTTTTTTTGTTTTCAAAGTTTCAGCAAAACTGTTTTTGGGTACATTTAAAAAAAACTACAAAAAAACATCACTTACTTGGTCTATTGCATCCATTCCCTTTCCTGCCATCAGAGGTTAATCGATTGTAGCTAATCTGTTGGAATGACTATCCGAATGTATCAGAACATAGACTACCCAGGCCAGATGTCTGCATGATCGGATTATGATGTAAAAACGCTGTTAATACGCGTTTGTCAATATGAACAGAGGAGTTGCTTATGTAACAATAGATAGCTCCTAGTGCATTTTATATCCAAGTTTGTGGCTTCCTTTAATGGTGCCTTTGAATTTGTCCACCCCAAACCCAAGATTTTATATACAAGTTTAAATAGCCCAAAAAGTTTGTGGCAAAAAAAATCAACAGATGGTATATTTTGTCACCAATAAGTAAACAAAAGTCACAGTTTGCAACATTGGTGAAGCCCAGTGCCATCCCTGTTTTAGATCTTAGCAGACAAGGAGATTACAACACCTGTTAATGGATTGATAGTGCGTAGTGTTGGTTTTGATGAAAAGACTAATTTTAGGCATGTGTGCTATGGTACCTCAATTTAAAAAGAATTACCCACCAAGGTTTTAATCCATTGTATTTAAAATCCTTCCACAATGTTGGGAACAATTGCATGTTGTTATATACCATATTTAGAAGAATAGTATCAAGATTTTAGGATTTATGTCAGATGAATATGATTCATATTATTATTCTGAACTCCCAAGTTCTATAGTATCAGTTAATTATGATACTTCCTGAAATGGACAACATCATAAATAGATTCATTGATGCATTGATACTTTTGCTGTAACGATACACATATTGATACAAGAGATAAAGAATAGATACCAAATGATACTTACTGTATGTTATTTTAGTCTTCAGCTGCCATGAATAATTGTTATTAGTTTGCCTTGTTATTCTTTAAATATAGAATTCATCTAGAGCAGCATTTGCAGGCCTTGGCAATCATTTTTATCAGTGAAAACGAAAAAGACCATTGAAAATAGCTGTTTGCTGTCTGCAGATTAACTCAGTGACATGTTTCATAATCTGACCCTTCCTTTCCTCCCCCCACCCCTGCCAGTTTTATATTAATTATCTTAACCCAGCAGCATGTTCAGCATATAGGACACAATCCACACATGCTCCACATGTATAATGAAGGACTATACTCATCATTTAAGAACCACTTTTACACAAAGTTTCTGCGTTGAATTTCGTCATGTCTGCTTAGGTCGATTTGAAAGCTACACATCTGGTGTATCACACAGTGAAATATGTTACATTGAAATCTCATTGGTGGTTATTGCTTGTTCCAGTCCAGGTTGAATAATAAATACCAATCAGGAATTAGTGTAGCCTATTCCCTGCGTGACAAAACAGGAGGTACTAGGAGAGCAACAAATTTCACACAAAAGTCATTGATATGTAGTACTTAAACAAAGATGCTGACAGGATGTGCGATTACGTGAATCATGCAAAGTTTATATTAATTCGCACACTTGGAGAACAGTGATGCATGAGACCTGCCACAAATCTGTTGGAAGTCCTGCATATGAAAATGTGCTCAGCAAAGTATACAATTTTTATTGAACTATTCTTGTCGCTACATCTGTTTTTCAGGTAGGCTACTGTTTACACATCTGGGTTCTTCAAGCATGACGGGACTGGTTCTTAAACTAAATTTAATTGGCACATTTGCCCTGGAAAAAGCATTATGGCGCACTTTGAACCTTCCATGAAGAATGTTTTACAAATGTGTGTTTAAAATATGGGCTACATAGTAATCCCACAATGCCTGATTCTGGTGTGGTTGATTATGTTTTCATTCTCCAGATACTGGCTGGTGAGAGTGATGATGCCAACAGTTTTTAAAGTTCGGAAGTATATTGGATTCTTGGAGTTGGGAAATTGTTAATGGAGATACCAGTGAGTGATTTTGAGCCTGAAATGGTGTTAAATACAAGTCAGCTATGCTGTTCAATAGACAAAAATTGATGGTATGACGGTCAATCTTCCTTTCAGCGTTATTTTGAAATTAAAAATGTAGAAAGGGCAGAATGCTGACCATAATTAAAATACAGACAATTTAAAAGTAGTGTGCAATTTTCAGTTTTTTTATCAATCATTTTAGCTCTGCAGACCATATACTGCAAAACCATATATCCATATCAGGGTTATAATAAATTGAATAAATAAGGATGAAAAAGTGAAATTGAGAAGTTAAAATATTTATTTGAATACCTCTATCTGCACAAGCGGACTATAGCATCGATGGACTAAAAGTCCTAATACAGTGTTATGGAACAGATAAGAAATCTGGCATGGTACTCAGTAAACTACTGTTTCAAGAAAGTAAGTTTATGTTTGTGAAAAATCCTATTTTGGAACAGACATATCCAAAAGATAATATCTGTGAGCTCTGGAAAATTGTAAATAACAGCCACAAAGATCAGTTACCTAACATCTTCAAGCTGACAAAGCTGGCTATGCATATACCTTTCAGAAGCAAGCGCAGAAAAATATTCATACACAGATAAAGAACAGAGCATGTTCAGAAAAAATTAACAGATTAATACTTATACAACTAGAGGTGACATCTTTTAAAGATTTTGATTTCAGTAGAGTTCTAAAAAAGTGGAGTAGGAAGAAAGACTGCTGTTGACAAGTTCGGTAAATATTAATTATCACTGTTTCCTCCTCCTTCTTCTTTTCTACTTTCCCCTTCTTTCGGTGACAAAGGGTGAAGTCCCTCTCAAAAAAAAAATCCTGGCACATCTCTTCTTAAATTGTGCTTCAGGAACAAATTTGGAATTTTTGTCGTTATGCAGAGATATTTAACCAGTGAATGAAGGAACTAATGGAATAACTAAAAGTAGCACAGAATCAGCAGGGGGGCAGATTTTAAACCGCACAGGTGTATTGTTTCACCCCAAATAGGACGTGCAAGTCCATATGTAGAAGTTTCTTCATTAATTTACAAGTATTTTTGTAATGGACATGCACAAAGGGATTTGCCTATATACTTTAATAAATGAAAATAAATACCAAGGGAGTGTGCAGGGCAAATGTTGGAGACATCAGGTAAAAACATCGCAGAATTGCTTGCCTGTGCTGAAGGTGCAACACTGCTGCATAATGTTTTAGAATGTTTTTTTTATTTGAAAACAACATGTACATTATATATTTAAAGGCATAATGTATCTGCCTTTAATGAGATGCACTTTCTTTCCTTTCAGTAAGGGAATAAATATCTATTGATGATCAATAGTTATAAATTCTTCAATGTGTTAGCTGTTTCATGGGTAGAAATTTTTAGTGCAACAGATGCCATACTGACAATTGCTTTTCCAGATGTCACCTTGTCATGTTGTACATGTATGTTGTCAGACTTTTGGAGTAATTGTTAGAGTTATGATTTTCTTAGAGTAACTGCTTTAGAAACAGAGTTAACAAGGATATGGTTCAGACAAATCAGGTACATGTTCGTCTGCTATTTTGTTTTTCTCCAGCTGTAGTCATTTGGATGAGGTGTGGAATTTTGTTTTATTCGTTATTTTTACTTGTTGTGGGAAGTTAAATCATATCTAATTATCGATATTGGTAATGGACATTATTAGATGTGAGGAATTTGTTTGCTTAACAGAATACATGCAGTATTCTTTAGGTGGCTGCTTGCAGAATGCTAAGACAAAGATCATATCGAATACACAAGTTGTACTGTATATGCTCGCATATAAACCTGTTCATGTATAAGCTGACACCCCACCACTGAATAGTATAAACACTAAGAAGTGCATGACCTGTGTTTAAGCCAGCCAAAAACTCTGAGGTGACATCAGAAGATGCACACGGTAAGTTCTAAATGCATTTACAGCGTGACCCCGCTATAGCATGCTCCGTTATAACATGAATTCGGATATAACACAGTCGTGGTGTGGCTCCCGAAATTTCATATACATATATTTATCTTGTACACGAAATAAAACCCAAAATTCTTTCTTAAAAGTACGAAAAAACCCCAAAAAGTTTATTATCATTTTAGGGAAGAGATCACATATGAATAATACAAGACGATCGTGGTGTGGCTACTGAAATTTTATATGCATTTTTCTCATACATGAAAAACTAGTGTTTTCTTCTTAAAAGTACAAAAAATAATGTGTAAAAATTTATTCAGGAATCGTACAGGGTTTCGCCAGTGTCACAAATTGCGATTTTTTTTCCCTTATTGGCAGCAAAATATACCATCTGGCGATTTTTTTTTTATTGGCAACATTGTTGGCTGTTTAAACTTGTATATACAACCGTTGGTTTGGAGTGGAGAAATTCAGAGGCCCCATAAATGAAACCCGTAAAGTTGATATAAAATGTACTCAAATTTATCTATTGTTACATAAACAAATTCTTTGTCCACATTGACAAACCATCTTAACAGTGCATGTTATATCAAAATCCACTTATGTTGACATCTAGCATGAGTACTGTATGTTTTGAGATATCCGCTTTTTTTTCTTCAGATTTACATTTCTGGTAGTGGCGATCAACCGGACGGGGCATTACTTCATAATCTATCTTTTGTTGGATTTTCGGCCGCTCGCTAGTAATTAATATATTTACATAGATTGACATTTGTATGTGGATGGTAACTAAAATTACTCTTCTTTTCACTCAGAATTAAATCCTTCAGAACATTCACATTTTCTTTAGTAATCCTTGTCATCAGACCAGAACACGGGGGTCTCTATCGTCGATTGACCCTTTCTTTAAATTTCTGCCGCATGCGTGGAAGGCAGCATCACTCCACTACCATAAATGTAAAAAAAAAAAGCTTACACTTGTCTATTCAGTAGGCAGAGAGGAACAGTAACTACAATCGACCATACGATGGCCGATTAATTTTAAAAAAAAATGTACCCAGATAAAAGAGTAGCTGAAATTTCAAAGAAACGTTACCTTTGAAGCACCGATTGTTATGAAAATGTACTAAGCAAATGGGAAAAAACATCAGTCTCAATCATGCAATACAATTTTTTTATGTTGCCGCCACAATAAGAAACGGGCATTTGTTTGGTTCTCCAAAGCTGTCCTTTAGCAGTAACTTCAATAATGCATGCACCCTTGATCAAATAAAGCCGACTACAATCTCCAAGAAAAACAGAGAACCTTTCTTCAAAGGAAGTCATTACCAAACTTGAATAAAAGCAATGGAATCTGATGGATTGTTTCATTTTCCAATGTGACTGGGACATTTTTACTGTGCCGTTAAAGTTTACTTTTCACAGGAAAAAAGTTTATGCTTACGAATTCTACTGACGGCACTTAAAACGGAAACTTTTACCGACTTCGGACGTACTGAAAAGTAAATGTGCTTCATCATTCGTTATGTGACTGCTATTTTTTTTCCACTGAATTCAGACCTATATGACCTGTGACAAAATTACTGAATATTTTAAATCTCTGTGTGTGGAATTACTTGTATTGTGGATTCAACGTATGTGGCGTGATTCGCGGGTGAGTACATGGTGTTGATACTTTATTTATTGCTATGTATTAGACATGTATATATAAACAGGATACACGTATATGTACCAATGCGTGGTTCTCTGAATAAAGTCAGATATTATATATGCCTTCTCTATTTTCACTACAGGTGTATTTCTCATTTAATATGCATCAATTTAAGATGATAACTGTGCCAATGAAGCATGTATTTTTACGCCCGCATTTATTACCTACCCCTACCCCCTGCTCACATTTTTCGGGTTCATGCATCATTTTCATCTGCTAACTGACCTGGTTGCTTACAACACAGTTCGGTCTATAACACGGTCTGGTTCTATGGCTCCCAACTACCGTGTTTTAGCGGGGTCACACTGTATTCAGGCAAACTTATATTAGAAAAAAATTACCTGTATAACTCTCTCGGGGCTGGCATGTATGATTATTACATAGAAGTGGTATAAATTTGTTTGAGAAGTCAAGAAATTATATAATTTTCTGTATTCTTATTGTTTTGCCTAACTTCATCAGATGATGACAAGAATTGAGTATTTGTTGGCTGCTGTAACACTACTTTTCCCTTTTGACTCGATTATTGTTTGTTTATGTGTTGTTTGTTTTAGACTTTTTATATCAATGCACCAGTAATTATGCTTTTTTTTTGCCTTGAAATTTTAAATACCTAACTCATCAAAAATATCCCAGTATGACAACAATGATTTTGATTCAGTTCTTGCAATTAGGCTAGTGAGCGCATTTACATAATGGTGCCACCGCTTGTACATTGTTCGTTTGAATATGCGCTGAATGAAGTACACCTCTCCCTCAATAACTCACGCACAGCGGGGTCCACATACATAGACCACACTATAAGCAAGGGTGCGAGTTACTGAGGGACCTCCCAAAAATCCACTAGACATCAAGAAAACCGTGGGTGTGGGTAGTAGGGAGTTGGGCTGGTTAATGGCTGAATCCTCGTTTTACAATCATGTCGATAAGTTGATAATAATTGCTAATAACGTGCTTTTTCTAATGAAGTTGTTTGTGGTTCTGTATAAATTACAATTATTTTCAAAATGTTCACTTAATAAAAATTATTTAATTGGTATTTAAATATTAATGTACTGCCTACACCAGGAGAAAGTGACATTTTCATTGATCAAAATTTCCTTGAATATCTTTAATTACAGTGTGCTAAGAATGTCATTTGGAAAGAAAATATAACAAATTATATGACTTCTTATTAAAAGTTGATAATTTAATAATGTTGATTAAAATTTCCAACTCCTATCTACTATTTTTGACCATAAAATGAGCGATATATCTGCATTTCATTTTCCAGATTTGATCACAATTTTCTTCCCGTTAACAACAGGGACCAATTTTTGGTATTTTCTGGTTTTAAAAAATGGGATCCACGCCTGACCCTGCGTTAAGCGGGTTCGCGAGTTATCGGGGTGCGATTTATTGAGGAAGTGGTGTACTATCCTTGGATTCGAATCATGGGCACCGCTGCACTAAACTTTAATGATAAATCCAAAATACAGTAATGAAGATTCAAAAATAATGCTTCAGAAATTATGCTAATACCTTAAAATCTGAGTTGCATTTTGTTTTGATGCAAGCGACCTTGCACCCTGTTTTATATAACTATGGTAATTGTGCTAATAATACGGAGTGAAAGGCAATTAGACATCAAAGTACTGGTATAGTTGCCAGTGAAAATTCCCTCTTAACCCAAGCCAGTTTCAGGGTTTTAATGATTACTTGACCTGTATTGCTGTCAGACAATTAAAGAAAAATCCACCAATAATAAACAAAGGAGAAGCCAAACCATCCAGTTTTCCATTGTGTGGAAAATTATGATCTTGTTCAGTCAAAACAAAAAAGTAAGATAGATTGATGATGATCTTGGTAGATCTATATTCAGAATTTTAGCCTTAATTATTACCATTCTTTCTTGATCATGTAACAGTTATGCTGGTTGTGCCTGGCACAATTGAACGTGTATACCTTTTCATAAAGATTACCTCGGTTTGTAGCATCACTTACATCATTGAAAAAAAGTAACTTGTGAGTGTGTGTATCAACGTAACTGAAACAGCTATTATGGACTAGCTGAAGTGTTATCTGGAAGAATGCGATTTGATCGAAAAAATAATTAAAGCAAAATCTGCATCTAACATGTTTGGTAATAAACAAGGATTAAAGTGATGCTAGGCCACAATTTGCACTCTGTAAGTACTGTACGTTATAGTACAGACCGGTCTTCCAGGTAAACTTGAAACCACCTGTGAATTATGAAATCTTTATTTACCTTTATTTAATTTTGTGTTTGGAGAGAATGAGAAAATATGTGCATGCAAAATAATAACAAAAGCAATCATAACAGTTTAATAAGTGTTGGGCAACAGAGATTGTATTTTTTTTTCACATGCATATACATAATTTTTTTTTTTCATGTCCCAAGATTTATAGCCAGTATGGTAGTAAAATAAATCTAAAAATTTTAAAAGTTTAGACCTTGGCCCGCAGATGAGCGCCCCTCCCCGCTTTCTTCCAGGCTTTTATTTTTTCCTAAATTATTTTGCTTATGTGCAAATATATATGTTAAGTAGCTGTAATTTGTGAGATTTTTGTGCCATTAAATTTTTAAAAAAGTGTATAAATTGAAAATCATAGATCAAATTGTAATCATAAGTTTGCAAAGCTGATACGTACTTTATCCTTTAATTACTTTGTGTGATTGACTTTAACTAATTACATTTGAGTGATTTATTACCATTAGGCCTTCAGAATTTTGTTGAAAGTTTGCTAGCCTAAGGCAAACCAATTTTATACTTTTAATTATCCATTTAAATTTACACTTTTCCAGCTTACTTATATTTAGGTAATAAGAAAATATAACATTTCCTTTCTGCTGAATGTTACATTTTTTCTACATCAAATACAACAATATATACATTAAATCAGAGATTACATTAAACCGGTATTTGCTGGCGTTAGCCTCAGTACTGGAAAAAAAATGAGTGTACCGACAGGCTGTTAAAGTGTTTGAAACAGTCTTAACATCAAAGTTAGGAAGAAGCCAGCTTCTTTTCATTCATTGCTACGATTGTTGCCATATCCTTGCCAAATTTTATTTGGAGTGCAAGGGACCGTTGCTTGTATTTGTGCAATACTTTGAATGGAATACTTCCCTCTAATTGTCGCTGCACCTACTGAAAATCTCATTTTTTGTTGACCAATGAGAGGCAGCATTTGATGTCGTAGGTTCACTTGCATATTAAGTAAGCACAATCATGTTGATGACCAGTGGTGACATCAATTTTGATTCTCAAATAGGTTGCTGGACAAATGGGGGAAGTGTCCTCCACTGTATTGTTACTGTACACTTCTTTCTGCTTCTTCCTGTTCGTGTTGAATGATCTGTAATGAGTTATTTCATTTATATACCATTTTTGCTTTTATTTCTTCTTGTTCAAAACATTTATAATCGTCTGTATTTTTTGCAATGACTGGCTTGTTTTTCATTTTGCCGCTGTCTGTTTTTATATTAGTGCAAGTCATGTTGAAGACATGCTACAAGACACTAAAACTAAACTGTTTATATGGTACATGTAAACACCTGTAACTGTTTACGTTAAAAAGTGAACTAGTAACCACAATTCCTATTGCCACAGTGTTGATTTGTGTTGTAAATTATCAACATGACTCCTGTAAAGGTCAGAAAGTTGCTCACTTGACTTTCTTTTTCTGAAATATTAATTTATGGTAATGATTAAATCATTTTGATGAGATTGATTACATCAGTAAAATTTGGTTTTGTATAGACTTTATCCTTCCTTGCCTGTACAAGGTGCTAATCATTGCACATCCTTAGTGGAATCTTCAGGTAAACTGTCCTGGGCTGATTGAGATTGTAGGTTATCTTATGTGTTCAGTAGTTACAGATTTCAATTTTCTCCAACAGATTGTCTACATCTGAATGTTTTTGTGAAGTTTAACTTAATTAAAATTGAGAATATCAAAGATCTATAATGACCATTCAGTGACATAATGCTTATGAAGTATGAATGATTTTACAGCTGTTGTAACTGACGGCAGTTATGTCATTGAGTGTAGTATGTGCATTTGGAGTTCCACTAATGGTATTCATCTCTGGTTACTATTAGTTACCAAAGGATATCTTCTGCCTCCGTTGGTAATCGATATTGGCTATCATTGGTTTCTGATGATTACAGTGGGTAACATTTAGTAACCTTTTGCAGGATATATATTAAAAATAAAAAGTGAAAATTGGGGGGGGGGGATTTTCCCATTATTTAGGGGTAAAATGGGGATATTTTCTAAATATAGGAAAGATTTGCTGTTCAAGTAAGTACAGTTAGGGAACTCCCTGGAACTGGCCAGCAACAATTTGCATGAAATGAATAAGATATTGTTAAATTGACTTCATTTTTGAATGGATCCCGCATATAACCATTGAAATATAGCATTTGTTTTGCTCAAAGAGGAATATAAATGATACTTGGGTGTTGTCCCTTAATTTTTGGTATGACCCTTTATTTTTCTTAATTTTGCATTGCTGTGTATAGGAAAGTGGATCCTTGGCCCATCACAAGGGCCCACTGGTTTTCTGAGGTAGGGAGATCACTTCAGAGGTAGAACATTCAGTTGTTTGATTGTTAGCGTCATTGCTGATATACCAGAAGATCTTATGGGATGGTCTGTTGTCTGGCATCTAGTGTCCATCCTTAGTGCAAATTTGTTTTACTACATATACTTCTAAACTACTTGGTGGATTGCCATTCTAATTGAAAATGATAAGTTTATATAAATAATAGACAGCCGCAATGTCAATCAGTTCACAAAACTAATATTGCCATGCTTTATAAATATAGCTATTATTGCTATTATATTATTATTATTATTATTATTATTATTATTATTAAACTTTATGGGAGTAATAGCATTCTTCTTGGTTTGATTCAGTAAAATTCTTGTATGACTTTGTTATTGGAAAAGACTCTCCTCAAAAATAGGTTAAGCAAAATTGGGTGACAGATATCAAGGTTCATATTCTTCTACTTTTACATCAGGCATGAGCAAACTGCAGCCTGCCTGCTAGATCTGGATTATGACCTGGTTTTATCTGCCTTTTTACATCCTATGATATAGTTTAAAAAATTGCTTATCAGTCCCGCACCCTGGAGAAAGTAGCATATACCTGTTTTACGTGATGAAATATGAAATAAACTTGTATATTTTTACTATTGATAAGCCTTTAAAGTTACACAGATTAACGATTAGCTCATGATTGGGCTGCGTTGAGTTTAGTTTCATATCATTGTGAATTTCTGTGGGAATTTCAGATTTAAACATACCTGTAGACATAAATAATCATTCATTTGACTCAAAATATGATTAAAAAGCACAAAACACTATTTTAAAACTGTTTTACAGTGCTCATTAAACAGAAAAGATGAGTTGACAATACAAAAGCATCCATTGGCCTGAATTGGGATGGGGGTTATAACAGTGGTCAGCTTGAGATAAGTTAAAAGTCAGCTTCAATTTCTGTGTATTTTGGTGAAATGACAGGCACTGAGGTGACTATTTTGCCAGAATACCCCTCCATCCCCACAAGCATGGTTCCAGGAACATTTTCTTCTGATTGATTTTACATTTAAACAAGCTGAATAGAATTCTTTTTGACAGGACAAATAAAACCAGTTTATTTTGAGAAAATCAAATGTCCAAATAAAAAAATATTATGTGCAACTGAGGCAGGTAAACCGTGCATGTTAGCTTGATTTGTACATTGCATACATTTCTGTAAATGTTACCTTGAGTTATTTTTTGCATTCTTCATTTGCATGTGCAAATGTCCTTGAGGCATGAGCAGCATTTTACTTGTTTTACTACAATATAGTTAATATCTCGTGCTTGAAATTGTCTTTCTTTCCTTAAGTGGATGCTAAGCATTCATTTGCCTGGCCATACAATTTTAGTTCAAACCTTGACCAAAACTCTTATGTTATGCCTGTTGTTCATTGCCTGTCTGGTTTGTTATTGCTTCTCCTCCTAAAATATTTGGAAGATGGCTGTGAAACAATACACTTACACATTCTTCCCATGGTCTTGTTGGTCATCACTGAAAATAGCAGTGTTGGGATAGCCAGTATGGCTGCCATATGAGCCATTTAGGGTCATATCAGAATGAGGCTTTCACTAAAAGACTTCATACGATATCTGTTTGGTCCTAAATGACGGTGGTGCCTGATCTGATGTCCAGTATGGCAGCTACAGTTGTCATCATGAAAATCTTTTTATTGCTTCTCATGAATGGAAATTCATGTATTGACATAAGCTTCACCAGAGGGCTTATGGTGTCTGGTTAGTCCTAAATGAAAATGATGCCACTCAAACATCCAATATGCCTGTCCCTTTGGCTGTCTTGAAGCTTGTTATTGTTTCTCCAGAATGGAGGGTCATATCAGCATGGAGTTTGCACACAATGACTTGTGATGTCTGGTTGGTCATAAATTAGTACATTGTCAATCTGACAGTTAAAATGAATGCAACAGTAGTCATATCAACATGGGGATTTCACTTTGACACTTCTTATGATGTCTAATTGGTCTTCAATGAAAATTTTGCCAATCTGGAATATAATATAGTCACCACAGTGGGCATCTGAAAAAGCTTGTTATTTGCTACCCGTCTTAAATGGAAAGTTGTATTTACTTTGGGTTTTCAACATAAGACTTTTCATGATGTCTAGTTGGTAGGAATAGGGAAATGGTGCTGATGGGACTTCAGAAAATGATAGCCATCTTAAAAATGTTGTTTTAGCTACTCTTCCTAGATGGAAAGTCATATAATCTTCGGTTTTCTTAGGAGAGCTAATAAGGATATTCTAGTTGGTCCAATATTGATAATGATAAAGGGTCTTCACCAGAATTGTTATGGTATCTAGTTGATCCTGATTGAAAATGATGTCAATTTGACATCCAGTATGGCATCTTTGCCATCTTGAAAATATTGTTATTGCTACTCCTCTTGAACTGATGGACATGCATGTATGAACATAGTATTTCCACCAAGAAGGCTTGTACATGTATCTAGTTGGTCCTAAATACAAATGCTGCCAGTCTTCTATCAGATATGGCTGTCATAATCAACATCCAAAAAACCTTGCTATTGTTGCTCTGGAGGAAATTTTCATTAAAAGCATTTAATGGTCCCAAGTTTGTTCTATATGAAAATGGTTCTGACAGTACATCCAATGTCTCCACAACAGCAGCTAATATGAAAATATTATTACTGAAAGATATTACAGATAGTTTCAAAACTTGGCTGTTAAAGAGAAGTTTTCTTATCTTGAATTTGTGGAGAAAAAAATTTAGGCCGGTAGAGTGACAGTCCCTTCAAGTTGTTCTTTTGTCTCATGTTGTCTCATTAGGATATCAGTTGTAAGTATTAGCCATAGCAGAAAGATTTCTGTGCCATAACTTGAAGTGAACAAATTTGACAATCTTACCATTGACAATAATGGAAAAATGACTGAATTTGTTGTCTTGATTCAGTCATTGCGATCTGACACAGATTGAATAGATTTCTGCATGAAACCTTTGAATTCCTCAAAAACTTAATCATACCAAACCGCACTATATGTTGTCCATGAAGCGCAGAGAAACTTGTCAGTTTTGTGGTCTGACAATTTATGAAATTATAATCCAAGAAGGGCAATTTACAGTGCTTTTTTATTTTAAATTTGAGAATTGATTTATAGAACTTTGTGTGATGGCAGATCTAAAATCTAAATACAGTATTTGTGTGTGTTCCCCTTGTACTGTGGATCTGAATACCACAATTACATGTGATCCCCATTGTACCTTTGTTCTGAAGAGCATATGGCACATGATCCCCACTGTCTTGCAGATCTGAATTTGCATGTGATCCCCATTTTATTGTAGATCTAAATAAAATATGCTATCCCGATTGTAGTTTTGTATGTACTTTGATTAGAATGGCTGCCCTTGCTGTTTCAGGTGAGCAGCGGGGATAACAATAGCATGGACTCCCCACAGACAGAAGAAAACAGGTAACTTACTAACAACTGCTTTTACATATTAAGTACTTTAACAGCATGACCTTGATTACCTGATGTAGTTAGGAACCTAAGAATTAGCTGATAGCTTAAATAATGAGATATAAATTTATAGGATGGGGAACAAGTTCAGGATTTGGACATAACTTGAGATTATTAATGTGGAATAATCAAGGTTTTACAGAATAAATCTTTGATACCATGTATGCATTTCTTGCCTTTACTGCCTTTACAGACCTTTTCTCATGTTTATGTTTGCCTGCAATCTTGATTTATCTCATGAATGTTGGGCTTTTGTGTGCATGTAGATGTTATCCCCACTTGCCAACAAGTATGAAATTTGTCACTTGTGCCACTGTATTAACTGTATGGACTGTGGAATGATATGGTAGATGCAAGCACGTGATAATCGTAAGGAGTGTGATTTAAAACTGATAACATGAGGTGACATAATAATTGTGTTTCACCACTGAGTTAGACTCACCAGATTTTTAGATATTTCTGTGATTTTTTGAGATATTTTACCATTTGACCGAACTGGTACAATTATTTCTGGCTACATATAAAAAGACAAAATGAAGATAAATGTGCAATGAAAATTAATTTTAAGGTGTTACTTTTTATTTTATAGGGATGCTTGGGCATGGATTTCAGTAGAAACATTATGTCATATGCAATTGCAAAGATGGTTTTTCAGAACTATCAAGTGGAGGAACGTTCATTAAGTTTTATTCAGGTCTGCACACCTTAACCAAAGATCAAGGCCATTGAGACCAATGATTCCCATCTAACACTTAACAGTGAGGGCTATTGAAAGATGGGGTATAATGTGACATTCACAATACTCTTGTTTCTTCAGTCGTTTTGAATCTTAGTATTAATGCACATTTCCAATGAACAGGTTAACCTGCACATGTGTACATAGATAAATCAATGTGGCACTCGATGTGACTGGACATTTTTTTTTCTTTTGAATGTTATGCAGAGTGTTTTACACATACAGAAATGTTCATTATCATGCACATCCTGATAGGTTATAATGTACAACTTTTGAAAACATTTGCACAACAGGT
The DNA here is from genome assembly GCA_016617855.1 of Megalonaias nervosa. Taxonomy (NCBI): domain Eukaryota; kingdom Metazoa; phylum Mollusca; class Bivalvia; order Unionida; family Unionidae; genus Megalonaias; species Megalonaias nervosa. Next base: position 20,550 of record JAECUM010095522.1, read on the forward strand.
CTAGCAATTTTCGTTTCTTTTCAAGGCATGCAGTTTTCTATGAGGCTGGTTTAATGAAGCAAATTCCTACACTGAATCTGGAATCAATAATGGAACATGTTTCTATTTCACCATACTCTCAGCAACCTGTAGATTGTGCAATACAATCCAATTCAGATCAATACAGCTGATGAATTCATTGACCAGAGTACATTCACTGTATAAATTATTACTAAACTGGACTTTTTTGCTGCAGTGCCTGTAAATATTTATTAGCTCAGAAAGCATTTCTTATGTTAAACTATGGCATCCTGTAGAATTCAGACCATGACACATACAATATTCATATCTTGTGTTCAGTAGCAGATTCTTGTCCAAAAAGACCTGAAAGAAAAAGGGTGCAAAAAAGCAACCTTTTTGTAAAAAATATTCTAAGTCAGAATTTGTTTAAATATCATAAATAATAATAAAAGTAAAAAAGAGGTTAGAGAAATGCGCATAAATTATGAGGAAAAGTGACATCATCTGATACCAGATACAATGGACAGGTTCACCACCAGAGCAACAGGAGATCAATATTTGCTATAGAAAAATCAATAACCCATCTATGTTGTATGGGAGGGTTACTGCAGCAGCCAGCTTTTCTATTCAAGGGCTGACTCATTATAGCTTGAAGGGATTACAGCATAAAGTTTCTCTAGGCCTGAGAACCCGTTTTTAATTATATTCCTGCTCATTAGAATGATGCTTTTCAGAATCTTGTGCACACCATTACATCATTGAATAAGTTAGAAGAAAACAACAAATACTGGTATAGGGGCAGATTTTAAAGACTGACCAAGTGCGTCTATTGAATGTAAACTACCTCATTGAAACAGCAGTTGATATGGCCTGTCTGCTTGTGAATTGCTTCTGTCATGGTGGTTATATTCTGGACAAGGGGCAGCTAGGATCTATCTTAGAGGTCACACTCCCCCACATTATGGACATGGAGACTGTTAAGGCATACAGAATGTAAGTACTAGCAAATCCCTGTACAGCCCAAGAAGATTCTTTTGAAAATAGATATTTAATTCATATCCAGTATCAGTATTGGTTGGATCGCACACTGACAAGGTTACACTTCATGGTCATTAGAATAAATCTGATAATGCAGTAATCAGTGAAAAGTAAGTATATTGTTTGTTTGTATCTTGCTTGTAGCTGTGAAAATATTAGATGGTAAATGAAACAATATTTTGATGGATAGAATTAAGGTTTTATCTTGATAGCCATATTGAATATGAGCAATGCTGCTCCCATTGGACGCATTTACCTGGATGACTCACACCCAGGTTACAAACATGTATTTTACTGCATATAACTATTTAATCATTTGGGGTATATTTATTTTGTCCAATTTATGTTAGTGATAGAACTTCTGATTTTATTCTTGGAATACAGAGGTTGGACTGCGATAGACCTGGTTAGCTGCCGGCCTTTTCTCACTGCTCTAGGGTGTTTCTGATAACTCTTATCACATTTGTCACTACAGGCTGATACAGCAAAGAGAGAGATGTGGAAAATCACAATTGTGATAAATGGCATTTTACCTAATGTACCAGTATGTACTTGTTGAGCTGTTAGACACGTTATCACTTCATTGGTCTAATATTTTTAGCAGTAGTATTGCTTTGTGGCTCATGGGTATTGGACTTGTTTGACCATTAAATTTTGATGATTTTCTTCTGGCTCTTTGATGTCTGTTATTTCAAAGTTAATTGTTACAGACTAAAGAAGCATTTCATTGAATTTGAAGCAAATGGAGTAAATCAAATTATAACTCTGAAACAATGAAATTATAACTCTGAAACAACCTTATAGTGCAGGTAAAAAGTTCTTAAAAGATTGCAATTTGAGCAAACACTGGTTAGTAAATAAGTGAGTAGGGATGTGTATGTGCTTTAGGCAAGCAATTGTTACAGAAAATTAGATGTCATGCCATGGAGACCATTCTTGTTAAAAGCAAGTGGCTGTAAAAGTTGGATGTTTATTTTGATGTTTCTGTTGACTATTTTTGATAATAATCTTATTTAAGAAATATTCAGTGCACTACCTATTCTGTCAGTTTTGCTGTTTTGTTTCAGTTTCCAGTAAAACACTTTTTGTTATGATTTTGGATAATAATATGCATTAAAACACAGTATCAGGATCTTTTACGCATTATATTATTTATTTTTGTTTCTTTAATAATAATCTTGTGTTATGATATCCAAAGGCTCATGTCAGATATGTTCTGGATGTACCAAAAACTTTTAAGGTTTCACTCAAGATTAGACCATTTTTCTTTTTGTAATGGAGAATTAGTATAGTAGTCCTCAGGCTTGCAGTCACATCAATGTGACGATTCTTTCTGTTTTTGATGGATCATCATTAACCTTGGTAAATTTTATAGTCGTGAGCTAAAGACATACATATCGACAAATCACTTTGCTCCCAAACTGTTTAGCTCACCTGGCCATTTAGCCAGATGAGCTTATGGTATGGCATTGTGTCCATTGTGCTGCAGATTGTTGCTTTTATTGTTGCATGGTTTAATGCCCTTTTTCAGCACATGATAGGCTATACATGGCGGCCAGTATTAATGGTGGAGGAAGAACCCGTGAAAACCCCCGAAAGAACCACCGACCCATGAGAAGCTACTGGTAAGCTTTCTCACATACCTACATTGGCTGAGTCCGAGACTCGAACTCATGCAGACAGAGGTGAGATAGCAGTGATCCATAACAGAGAGCGCTTTAGACAAGTGTTGCATGTTATTCATCATGTATATGTCAGTAATTGTTACCACTCTGGAATCCATATTCTCATCTGATGTCAGGAAAGTTTTGAATGCCAGTTTAAAATAAAAAAAATCTGGAAAGAATTTGATGCATATTAATAACATAATTTTAAAGAATTTTATATTTGTGACAATTATCTTTTATTTATATATACATTTTACACAATTTTAACATCTTTATGATTTATATTTTATCTTGCACTTGATTTTTTTCATGTATTTGGAAAGATTTGACTTAAAAAACTTTGCAATAAATTTTTTGAACTTCGCCATGTACCAGTGTGCCATCTGTAAAATGCTCCTACAAACATTTGATCAGTCTTGGAATATATTTTTATATCATTTGATAATGACCAAGATCCACACACACTAACGAAATGATTTTGCATTTGGTTGTCTTGTCTTGTTACCACTCCAGAAGCCAGATTTCTGATCCAGTTTGAAATACAGGCTTACCTCCTCAGGATGTTGGAGAAGTTCGATAATGAGGAAGATCTTTGCTTTTTAACGAAGTAAATTTGCATTTGATTGGCTGACCTTGTTTGGCCAGATTTATTATCTAATGTTTATCAGATTTGGAATATATGCTTATATCGTGATGACATTTTTGATGGTAATACAGTACAAATTTATTTTGTATAGTATTTGGTTACAGTAGTATATTATTTTCCTGTACGATCAGCTGTTTAATTTCTTATTTAAGCCTATAGCTTAATGTACATGGTTTGTTATTCCTGTTATGATTCAGTTGAGTAAGTTTGCCTGCCTTTCTGGTATTAAATTCATCTGAGACAAAATGTCACAAACGTGAGTTCCATTTGCTTCCGAGAGATCAGAAGAAACAAAATGTACATGGGCAAGGAGTGTACATTCTTTGGACTGGCACATTTCATTTTTGGACCCATTTATATCAAACCGTATAATACTAGATAAAGATAGAGCCAGAAATTAGAAATGAAACTAGTGGATCTAGATTTTGTTAAACATTGTGAAAGAATACTGTACAGAACAATATGTGATGTCTCTGTTTGGTTTCTCTTCATGAAATATAGGGATCATTGTGCTATAGGATTGGACCCTACATAACTTGATAAAAAAGAATTGGTTATCTTTGTGAAAAAAATGTATCAGCCCCTGAGATGATGTTAGTCTTTCCTTGTCTGAACTCATTATATGAATAAATATTTGATTTTAGGTAAATAAGATAAAGTTGAAGTTTTAAAGTTGTACTTTTTATTCTTTTATATTTTACAGAAAGAAAACAGAAAATGACAAATCTAGTGTATTCTTGTTTCATAAGTGAATGTTTGCCATCTCTTTGAGCATGTGATGACATATTTTTTCAAGTAATTTGAACTACATGTGATGCTTTTGGAGTGTATGCAGAATGTACTTGTTGTTCTGTTGGCCTTGTCTATCAACCTGTTTTGGTGCATTGGCTGGGTCAGAACCTTGAGGCCAGCATATAATGTCAGGACATTTCCCTTGTGATTGCTTTCTGCCAGTTGTTCTTCAGTAAATTCAGATCATTATGACATATAGATTAATATTTCTCATTTTTTTGTTGATTTTTATGAATAGGGTTGAATGCTTCTCAACATAGATAATGGACACGGAGTTCTTTATCAGACTGAAACAATTACATGTATCTAAATTATGCCTTCATTTTCATTATCTGTCATGTAGACTGTCAACATTTGTATTTTAATACAAAAGAAGTGTTAACAGTTTTGACCAATCTGGCATAGAGCATCCAGACGTAAATGGCTTTTATGTTGATATAATTGATACTGATCCGTTATCAAGTATGGCCACAATTATTACAATAGAAAAAAACACTTTAAGTGATGACTTCTCAAAATCTGCTCAACAGAATTTAACCAAATTTTATAGAAAGTAAAGTGGCATAAAGGACTTTCATGTTTTACTGTTGATGCTATGTATGTATGTATGTATCCCTTATTGAGGGGTTTTAGTAACTCCCTAGTTAAGCAAGCTTATTATTGTTTTTTTAAAAATCCCTCGCAATAACTGGCATTTTGGTAAATATTCCGTATACAATTTTTGTTTTAGTTTATTATTTTTTAAATATTTTCTTCAGCCTTTAAATATGCCTTAGGTAGATGTGGTAATAAAAAGGTCTCTTGGGACACTTGCCCCACATGCTTGGCATGCACTTCATGGTCTGATGAAATGTGGGACTTGTATGAAAGCCACCAGGCACACAGTATAGAGACATGAGGAACAGATGCATTTACTCTTTCCTTACTGGATGGCTCCCTTCATACCCTGGAGTGACCTAGGGCACTTCCTAACATTAGAAAATTTACTCAGCTCCTGTAAAGGGAAAGGTTCATGTCTCTTCTTGAGAAAAGGAAATCACCCTATCCCAGAAGGGTGGAAATATTGACATTTCCTGCTCCAAGGAAAGCATGATCTTTTGCTTGTTCAAAAAGGAATCATACCTTCACATTCTTGTCTTCTCATCCCACAGGAAATTCCAGCAGTTTTGTGTAGGTCATGAGATCTCAGATTGGTGTTCTTTCCTTTGGCCTCACCTCCTCCCCAAGAGCCTTGTTCAGGGTGATGGGTGTAATAGTGGCCCATTCGAGGTTGTTAGGGACCCTCATCATCCAGTAGCTCTGCGTGTACAGAATATTCCTGAAGTTAGAGTTGCTAACACCCCACAAGGAAAGGTCGTATAAAAATTAAACGAGAATGTAAAAATAATAAAAATAGAATGTAGGCATTCTTTAACACAGCCAACACCCTGCCCAATATGGAAAACCATTTTTTGATATGGAAATGCAGTGTACACTCCCGAAGAATAGACTTCAGCTTAGTGCTGATTAGAAGAACAGACTCAGGGCAAGAGACCCAAGTAATAAAGTCTTGAAAGAAGAAGATGAAAAATGTTGGACTTTCAGAAGAAAAAAAAAATTTGTTCTTGCAGATGGAAGTACTGATGCTAGAAAGCAAGAAATAGTGTATACAAGATACCTTGGCAAAATATATAGCCATTTGAGGAAATAAATCTGTTGTACATTATTTCTTTTGTTTTTTTAAAATTAAAATGCATACATCTCATTGAATCTATGCAAGAGATTGTAATTTTGGGACAGCTGAAAATGAAGGTGGGAGAAGTGAATTTCCTTCAACCACTTGTCCTGTTCAAGTAGATGAAATTGCTTTTGATCGGCCCTGTGATGCAAAAGGTTTAGTTTTCATACACTTTAGACATACTTCAATAATAATAATAATAAAAATAACTTTATTTAAAGAGTGTAACACAATTAGCTGTAGAACTGATCAATCTTGAGGCATACAGCAGCAAGGAACCATTATTTGGTTAGAGAACACCTGGCCACTGAATGCAGAAAGCAGGTTACTGTTACATACACATTTTATATAGGAAATTCGGCAGGTGAGGGAGAGAATTAGAATGGACATTGAGACCAGATGACCATTATGTATATAAAGGTAATAATTCATGCAGGTTTGACTGTAATTAAAATTAGTTGGGCACTCCTCCTTCAACCACCATGACATTTTTTTCTTTTATCGACACATACTTGATATATTTTGTTTTTGATAACTTCATATGCAATAAAAAGGAAAACAAAACTTTTATAAAATTTGTCCAGCCCTGATTAATAAGGGCTTTCCAATTTATACCAATGTTACTGTTTTGCCATCAAATATTACTGCATTACTAAAAATGGAAAATCCTTAAACTACTTTAAAAAGGTACTGAACAGAATTTTGCCATAGCAATAGCAACTTTCTTGGGCCTTTTATTAAGTAATTTCACCCTATGCCTGGATGTGGGAGGTCATGGGTTCCATCCCCGGCCAAGTCATACCAAGGACTTACAAAAATGGTACTAACAGCTGCCTTGCTTGGCGCTCAGCATTAGGAGGTTAGTGTTTGGACTGGTCGGCCTGGTGTCAGGATAATGTGACTCGGTGGGACATCATGCCACAAAATGTGTGCGGCATGATGCCCCAGTGCTAGACATCATATAAACTGCCACACTGCAGACATTGTAGCGATATGACTGAAAAATTGTTAAAGCTATGTTAAAAATCCAAATCACACACACACACACCTATGCTCTTGATAATATTGACTGTAAATAATTCCCACTATGCACTTTATAATATTGACTGTAACTAACTTACATGGAAACTTCATCATGGAAGTTTTTGTGTCATATTATCTGCACTTTGCAAAATTACTGAAATGAACTATCAACCATTTAATTCACAGCAAAAGTTGATTTTTATGATGGATTGTCAAGAAAGAAAGGCTAGCTGTAGAGAAGTAAAAAGTTTATCCAATTTTTCTATTAACTTTACTTAATGGCACTTGACACATATACCAGTCAGTATTCTGTGGTCATAACTTGGTGCTGATGTCCTTAATCCATTTTGCAAAGTAAACATCTGTAAATGAGAATCATGTGTATCTGTCTTCAGTGTTAAAGTTACCACTACTTTTATTTACTGTCTTGACTGCTCCAGTGGCCTAGTGGTTAGAGCATCCACCTTGGATGTGGGAGGTTGTGGGTTCGAACCCCAGCCAAGTCGTACCAAAGACTTGTCAAAATGGCACTAACAGCTGCCTCACTAGGCACTCAGCATTAAGAGGTTAGTGTTAGGACTGGTCGACCTAGTATCAGGATAATGTGACTGGATAGGACATCATGCTACATGTGTGCGGCATGTTGCCCTAGTACTAGACATCACTATAAACTGCCACACTGCAGACACTGTAGCAGTATGACTGAGAAATTGTTAAAGCTTTATTAAAAATCCAAATCATCATACACGCACACATATTTACTGTCTTTTTCCTGAAAAATTAAGAGATATAACTTTTGACTTTGACAGTTCTCTTAGTACGATGATCATAGCAGACCATAATGTCTCTGCTTTATTACCACTCTCATTTATTTCCAGAGTTCATTTTATTAATTCCAGTGGGTAAAGAGAGAAGCCTACTTAAACTATTTTAGTGAAAATGTTGTCTACATGTTTGCAAATCACCTTTGTCAAATCAAGAGTTCTAGTGCAAAATATATTACTTTTAAAAACGTGTGCAGTCTTCAGTATATATATATATATATATATATATATATATATATATATATATATGTTGGAATGCTTGCCTATATTGGGTAAAATAGAATCCCTCTTATTTACATTTACTTGTACCATGCAGCCAAGTTATTTTCACATCAGAAATGGTGCTTGGGAAGGTTATTTCTACCATTATTTACTTGTTATGTAAACTGCAGAGATTTCTTGTCAAACTGTTATGTTTAGAAATGTTCATTCTTAAGATGATGTCATTCTTTACTTGTACTTATTTGTGCCTGAGTGTTGTGTCAAAGTGTTAAACTCATCTCCTGCAGACCTGGGATCCATCCATTTGTTGTCTTAATATCCTTTAACTGCCTCATGCTTTGAAAATCAATCATTGGAGGCGATACATTTCCTGCAATGAAATCTGCAAGAATTAAAGTTGGATGTTTTTTGTCTGCACCTGTCATGTGAATTCTCACTCTTTTGACAGTAGTAATAGTAAATGAGGTTTCTATCTCAGAGACCCTCTCCTCCTCCAGAATGCTTCTATGTTGACATTTTATCAGCTCAAAATAATGACTTTCACATGATAAGGCTTTCTAGCATATTTCTGACAAAATATGTTTTGTCGGGGTAAGGGGTCTCTGAATCAGCTCATTTACTATTACTACTATAGCCGTCATGTTGAATTTAAATCATTAAAATAAAAATAATCAAAATATAAACAGTAGCAATGATGATCGGTCACCATATTTTATGATAATCTTTTTTGTACCTGCTGACTCTCATTGGCAGAATATCTGTTAACGTACTGTCAATAATACAAAACTTCCTTATTAAATTGGCCATATCATATTTTACGCCTCGCAAATAAGATCGTATGTGATTAAGTAATTTTTTATAAGTGATACTTGATGTTTTACAGGTATTTTTTTAGTCTCAAGTCGAGGTTTAATTTTCTTACACGCTGTTGAAAGAGAAACACCAACATCAGCTATTATTAATAAAAACGGGTTTAATGATGCTCCACTTGAGATTATACCAGAGCTTGTCATGAGCAGTGGTAAATATGATATTACTCGAAGTATTCTACTGTAATACTTATAACATTGTTTTACACACCAGAGGTTTTTATGATAAAATTTGTAATATTGCATTAGTGCGTCAACATATTGTTTTAGAATTTCCTCAGAAATATGATTGAAATCGACGATCTGTTTTTTCATTTTACAATATTTGTTTACAATTTTATACAATGACAAAAGTTTTAGTACTAACAATTGAATCAAGAAACTCATGAAATTTATTATTGTTAGGATCAGCTATAAAATCTCTATACTTGTCATACACATCTGACGAAGGATCCTTATATCGTTCATCTGTTAGTACCTCATTTTTCTTCAACCAACTTTAGGAATCAAACGTGTTTTCTACTTCACGTTCATACAAATCTGTTTTATTTACCAAATTACCGTATTTTCTTTCTTTTTCATCAATAAACCCCGAGTACCAAGCTTATTTGATCCAACATAAAATTTTTGAGAACAAGATGCTGTCTGATAATTGCGTATGCGACTATGAAGTTTATTAGCATTCATTTTCATAGTCTGTCTCGTTCAGTTCTGAAAAGACTAATAACATCAGCTACTTTTAACATTAATTTTTCGTATGATTTCGTGAATATTTTCTCAATTTCATTGTAATAATTTTGTAATGACAATTGTCTAGAACGTTGGAGTGTTGGAAGTGGAATATAATCTTCTTCACTTATGTCGTAATAAGAATAAGTCCTTCCTTCCAACTTTGTGTTACTTCTTCAAAAAACTTTTCTTGCTCAACATCACTGAAATTATCAATTTTATTGTTAAAATCTTTGATTGTGTCTAGAGATTTATTAACAATAATTGGATTGAATTCTGTTTTTTTTAAGTATCATTGGTAAAATTGTATTCGAGTACAATTTAATAATTAACTTCGCATCCACTGTCATACTAGCGATTTTGACTAGGGTTTCCTTGTCGTGGTAGTACATACCGAAAAACTTAAAAATTTCTCGTTTTGAAAAACTATTGTATAATTTTTTGTTTCTTTTTAATTTTATTATATTAGATTACGCTAGACAATCATGATTGTTGTTTATTCGTTTTTTTCTTCCTGATCCATTACATGATAAGCTTGTACTCTTACCAGATTTGATTGAATTATCATATCAATATTTTCCTTGTCATGCTCGAGCAATAGTTTTTTCATCAGGATTTCAACTTTTTTTTGTTCTTCTAGACAATCATTAGGATGACAGTATCTGTTTATAATATTAAAGGTTTCTATTGTTTCTACTAGTTGTGGTCCTCGCATGTGCATAACACGAATAAAAATTTTTTCAGCTTCTGGTAATGTTGGATTATTCATTGAAACAAGATCAAGAGATTTCATATCATATATTTTTCTTTGTAACTTGTCATAAACCTCTACCACAAAAAATGCGGATGGATTAAAAATAATTCTGTAAAATTATTTTGCAGTGGTTATAATTGGTGGTCCAGACATTATTTTATAACGTTAGATTAAATTTGATCATCGAGTGTGTATATTTTTAATGCTGTCAATCCCGGAAACGGATCTTCAGCCATGACAACTTAATTCGAAAATAAAAGTGCTTGATAACGGTATTTTCTATTGGAATCATAAAATATTGTGTTGTTGAGATATACGTGTCTGTTGTACTATACAATATTGCCCAGTTAATATCATTTGATCCTTCCAATTGCCAATCATAAATTTGCCCAACACTAGAGTTTAATCGACCGTGCAAATGAAATTGCCAAATAGCAGCTGCAATGGGGCATTTGATTTTGTCCATAAGTCTTTGTTTTCTCCGTTAGTCATCCATTCCTGTCTGTCAGAGAAAGCTTAATGAGGATAATTTCCTGGATAATTTGTCAATGTGCTTACCTCAAACCCAACTCGGCTGTCAGTTACCTTAAAAAGTGTTGGAATATGCCCAACATTGTTTTTAGTTCATTTTATACCACTGGACAGACTGTCAACATACGCTTTATTTGTCATATCATTAGGGTTAACTGGAACATATGTCATCGTTATTTTATTGTTTCTCATATTTATATTGCCTGACATTGGTCCACTGGATTGTTTTAAATATGGGGTGAGTTCTTCTTTTAACTGAGTGTAACTAATAGCATCAGTCTCCGTAGCTGGTGGCGAGGTTGTCGATAATCCAGTTATTTTTGAGTTATTACTCATTATCAGGTTAACTGTCATTGTGTTGCCAGCTTTATTAAGCTTGTTATCGTCAACAGATTTTAGTTGTGCATAACTTGCAGCTTGTGTATTAGGAACATTTGCTGGTGGATATGCAGTTTCCAACCCAGTAATTTTTTTACTTGACATATTAATATTGCCTGTAACCATTCCACCAGTTTTATCAAGCTTGTTATTATCCACATACTTCAACTGTAAATAACTTACTGCTTGGGTTTGATTTATGTTTGCTGGCAGATATGCAGTTTCCAGATTTATTATTTTTTTCCTGACATATCCAAGTTACCACTTAAAATTCCTCCTGTCAGTGATAGTTTGCTATTATCGATCGTTTTTAGCTGTGAGTAACTTGCCGTTTGAGTAAGATCGACCTTTGGTGGCGGATAATCTACTTCTAAACCAAGTACTTGCTGATTTGACATTAATAAATTACCTGTCATTGTGTCGCCATTTTTTTTTTACTAATGATGATGTATCAGTTATTGTTGATGGTTCGTCTCCTGTAAATGCTGTTCCAAACTTTGCGTACTAGGTCATATTATGTAAATTATATGACATAAGATTATATAACAATAATGGCGAAGTCAACGATATTAAATTTTGACACCGAACGATTAATCAAACAGAAGCATAATAATGAATTTCCAGATTGTCATTATCTTATCGTTGGTCATACAGGCTCTGGTAAAACAAATTTATTATATATATATTTACACAATTAACCCATAACAGGATAAATACAAATTATCGAACGAGTACAGTGATAAACTTCGTGATGAGCTTGATACTGGCGATGATATATTTGTAATAAAACCACCAGAGGAATTAATTCCAGTTGACGAACTTAATTCATCCAAGCATAAAATAATTGCATTTGACAATACTCCTCTAAACAACGAGGAGATGAATAAGATTAGGTCGTATTTTTGATTATCGCGTAACAAAAAATATAATTCGATTTTTCTAGCGCAAGGATTTTACAAGATTGACAGATTTATTAGGCGAAATACGGGATGTTTTATATTATTTCCAGGACTAGATTGTGATGATGTTAGAAATATTGCAAACGAGCAATGCGGTAATGTAACAGAAGATAAATTTATTGAATTGTATCATCAAGCAACCAAAGATAAATACAATTTCTTTTTATTTGATAAACTAGCATGTGATCCAGCTAAGATGTTATGTTGTATCAACACATTTCTATAGACAAATTTTATAGAACATAAAAAAATAAACAATGGACAAGCATCAACAAAAAATTGAATTACTAAAAAATTTATTACAACTCGAGCTACTTTTAAGAGAAAAGGAAGAAGCTTGTCGAGGACATGTTCAAGCAGAAGAAGAAACTGCTAAACGTTTTAAGCCTGTTACCTAAGCAGTACTCGGTAAGCAACCAGAGATATCAGCATTATCTCCAGAAGAACTGGAAAAAATTAAAGAAAAAGGTCTGTTAGGTTTACTTGAAAAAAGATCAAAAGAGGAAACTAAAAACCTTGTAGAAGGACTTGTGAGTACCATTGCTGATCCTGCTATACAACAGGCTGAATTCGACAAATTAATTAATAACCCTCTTGCACTTCAACATTCGATAGCAAAAATGACAGTTAATCCAGCTGGGTTGAGGAAGTTAGTAGAAAATTGTCGAAACAAACTCAACAATTAACTGCGGAACAAAAAATAATACGTGAAACTATCATAGGAGAAATGCCTATTGAAAAACAGATAAAACATTACAAAAAAACAAGCTCTGTCAAAAATAGATCATTTCAAAGTTTTAGAGTTTATTCAAAAATATTTGATGAAAGGCAAACTTGATAATCTTGATAACATTCAAAAATGGAGTGATGGTGACTATAAAAAAACTACAAATAATTTTAAACGATAAAATTAATAATTTTTTAACAGCTGAAGAAATGCTTAAAGAAGCTAAAACAGATGGAGAAATGCTGGCTATGTTAGATATAATGAGAGACAGAGTTATTGCTGATGTTTTAAATTAAGCAGCAGATAAGCATAGAACCAGGGAAACCGATTACGGTAAAGGTTGGTCTTTTAAAAGATTATTTGATAAGTACGAAAATGAACGAGATAAAAGATTACCAGAGGAAACCACTGGATCTGGCATTAAATTTTTTTACATCAAACGCTGAACTAGTTGACCTACTTATTAATAACATCAAAAGAAGCTGGTAATGAAAGTACGGAAATCGACAGCAAAATTGTAGATATAGATAATCTTAGATCGAGCAGATTACTAACATCAGACGAGTACAAAATTTTACACAGTGATCTTATCTGACAAAATATGTCAACAACATTATTACTCGACTTGTCACAAACAACGAGTGACAATGCAAACTTTTCTGTCCGCTATAATCCGCCAATAATACTAGATCCGAATAAACAGTACGAAATTGGTATGGCATTCTATGGCAAATGTAATATTAAACGTCAATGATGTCTTTACATTTAATTCTGGTGCTTGGGTATCAGTTAAAATACCACAGGGGGCGTATAATGTAACTGATCTCAACAAAACGGTAAGAGAGCTGATAACAAAATACACCGCCTCAGACAGTTTTGAATTAACTCCAAACTATAATACGCTATGAGCCAGAATCACATTAAAAAATAATTTGATATCAATTTTTCACCAGCGACTAGTATCGCATCATTTTTAGGTTTTAAAAACCAACAATATGGCAATGTTGTAGAACAAGGTGTATCATATGATGGAGATCTGCCAGTTAACATAATACAAGTGACCACAATATTAATCAATTGCTCTATTGCAACACGGTTGTATTTAGCTTTAGGATGTCAAGGTCAAACAATCTATAGTTTTTCAACAGATATCCCGCCTGGTTCACTGATGCAAATTACTCCTCGACAAATAATATACTATCTGATTACTCCTGAAAATCAAATAACGAGTATAACAATGCAACTAACAGATCAATCAGGACGACAAATACATCTTGACAATGAAATTGTCACGTACTATTTACACTTACGCGCGATCACTTCGTGATTGTAGGTGTAAATTTTGTAAACCTAATTTAATAACAAAGATGAGAGAAAAAAAAGTTTACAGAAGAAAAATTGTTGGTGGATTTTTTGGAAATATATTTACAAAAATAGCTGATAACATCCCAGGAATTGCACGTAAAGTAGCACCAATTGCACTTGATGCTGGTAAAGCTATTGCTAGCACTGCTGGCACCACAGTAGGACAAAAGATCACTGATAAAATTAAACGCAGCCCGCCTTCAAACGCGGAAATAAAATGAGCACTATCAGATATTACACCAACAGCGGAAGGAACGAGCTATGATAGCTACAACAAAAAAATTACTGTCACCACGTAGTGAAGAGGTAATACACAAACTTGTAAAGAAAATAAGACAAATAATAACCAGCTGCTTTTTAGTTGCTGTAATTTTTGAGCGCCACACAATTTTGTGTGACAATTATAAAATAAATGTCCGTTAAAAATTATCTCGATCTTGCTGAAGAACACGATACAGATGACACAATGACAAAATTTGAGTACGTTGAGTATCTCAACGAAAACTCAAACGAACAAAATAAATCTGGTGTCAGAACTTTTAACACAAGAGATGAGGATGTGTTTCTATTGCCGCACAAGGCAGTCTTAGAAGTGCATGGTCAGTTACAAACTGCGATAGGTGGTGATATTGCAGCTGGTGTAGAAATTGCACTCGTCAATAAAGGTTAGAGCTTACTTAAAAGTGCACGGTACCAACTAGCCAATCAAACTGTGGAAGATATTTCAATGCACTTGCCTATAGTGAGTACAATACTAAATATCATCTCGTTCAGCGATGATTATTCGAGATCAGTGGCCACAAATATGATGTGGTTTAAAGATACTGGACTTGGTTTATCTGCTTCAGGCGAATTTATTTCAGGTGGTGTTCTTACAGCGCTGATGCTGCTGCAGATCTAGTAATCGTTAGAAATTTTCTTATAGCAAATGCTGTAAAATTTGGTATTGATCCACCAGCTTCAGCAGCAGATGCAAACGCTGTGAGAGTCTCGCTGACACAGGCATGTAATAATCTTAGTATAACACCACCAGGTGCAGCCATAGATGCAGTCATTATGTTAAATTTAATAAACGGTACTATTAGTACATGTAATATAAGGTACAATGAGGGATATGCCAAAAGAGAAGCATTTGCCGCAGAATCTTGCCAAATAACGATGATGCTTCCGTTAAGTACAGTATTTGGATTTTGCCGTGAATATAACAGAGTTTTTTGTGGAATACAGCATACACTTATTTTAGATTGAGCTGATCAAAATGATTGTATAATACACGCCTCTGGTGTGGCTGAAGGACAGTTTACTTTTACAAGATTAGCGCTGTGTATGCCACGAGTTGTCCATCTGTAGCTAAAACGATGAAACTCAAATCATTATTGACCGCTTACACGAAAAAAATATATTTTCAGCAAAACAGAATTTACCAAACAGTGATTCCTAACGCAACCGATTACACCTGGCGTGTTACAACTACGTCAAGCGAACAATTACCTCGACATTTATTCGTTGTATTTCAGTGACAGGCACGTCGTAATGATCAAGAAATGAACAACTCCGTATTTGATAACCCAGACATCAGACAAATCTTTGTTAGAGTAAATTCTAAACAATATCCCGAACGTTCAGTCGAATGCAATTTTGCCCGTGGATGCCACCAGGAACATATCTCGGCCGTACATGTACCTTATGGAGGCTATGCAAAAATATCAGGACGCGGAGAGTGGGTCTCAGATATCAGTAGACGAATTTTGATTAATGTATCCTATCTTTTATTTTGATATATCAAAACATTCGGAACGAGTTATTGGATCGCTTGTTGATATTGAGATCACTTGGACACTTGGCGCACTGCCAGCCGAACAATACAATGTACACACGCTAGTTGTAAGTGATAGATTCTTGACTATTGATGCGACCAAAGGAAGGATGACTGTCCAAGTGTGAGTATTGTGTGACAAGTATAAATAATGAAAACGGAATACACAACCAGAGAAATACACCTAATGCCTGGCCAAATAAAAAAATTAGCAGCAGCGGTTGCCAAACGTAATTCTGTCTCTCTAATGATAGCCTCAGAGACTGACAAAGTCGCTGTAGTGAAAGTAATGTTGATGCAACAGCAAATCAATAAACTTAATCGGCGAAAACCGTTTATGCTCAAACTGTCTGTTGCACAAATAACAGCCATTGCAAAACACGGCGGATCTTTTTGGACCAGCATTTTCAGTAATAGCTAGTGCAATGCCAAAATTTTTACCTATACTAGGAACACTGTGACTAGCGGCAGCATCAGGGGCAGTATCTGGAGCAACTAAAAAAGCAGTACCCGTAGACGGAATCAGACAAATTTATTGCTAGTTTTATGTAACAATAAAAATAAAAATGCCAGCCAAAGTGACAAAATCAAAAAAAAAGAAAACAAAACATCAGCGAGTGCCAAGAAAAACAAAACAAAGAGGAATTATTCCTTTTTCTTCTTTTAGCAGTGTTAGCAGGCAGTCTAATTCCAAATCTGGTAGCGATAGGATGTGGAATGACTTTACCAGGCACCAGACGCCGTTGAGTAATTTTGATATAATTGAAAAATTGAATGACATTGTCAGATTTCATGGAGTGTACTCTAAAGACGAATTAGATAATATACCAGCAGGCGGTTCGTGCGTTGTAAATATACAAAACTTTAATGATGGATCCAGCACTCACTGGGTTGCTGTCTACGATAATAATTATTTTGATTCGTTCAGACTTCCTGCGAGTGGTCTTATAAAAAAATATATTTTTAAAAACTTTAAAAAAAATAAATTACTCGTCTAATAAGCTACAGCCAATTGGAACATCTGCTTGTGGTTATTATTGCATTATGTTTATCTGGCAGATGTCCCGAAGTGAAAACTATGGATATTCTGATTTTTATTTTGTAATTTGACAAGCAACCTTCTCACGCAAATGATGAGATTACAGTTAATTTTATCTAAACTAAGGAATATGTCAACATACTGTCTCAAATGTAAAACTAAAACAGAGAATAAGGATGAAACAATGGAAAAAACAAAAAATAAGAGAATAATCTTAAAAAGTATTTGTGCTGTTTGTGGTAGAAAAAAGTATGTTTCTGAAATCGACAACTGGAGCTGGAGTTATTTTAGTAGATGATTTATTGACAAAGGTAAATATTTTTTAGCCCAGTTTCTTATTTTTTGAGGGTCAAACTTCTAGGGATTTTATACTTGATTTTTAAGATTTTTTTAAATAAATTTTATAATCTCTTACTAAAAGATCATCAAAAATTGACAAAAACATACAAAAAATCAACCAAAGATAAGAAATTTGGACTAAAATTTTTTGTTTTTATCAAAAAATTGAAACAGTCAAGTACAAAATTGCTCGAGGTTTGACCCTCAAAATATAAGAAATCGGACTGATTTTCTTTGGGGTTGTTTTACCATTTTTCCTTTAAAAAAACAGGATTTTTAACAAAAAATAAGGAAAAAACCCCAACAAATTTGTCAAAATTTATAAATTATTTTCAGATTTATAATATTTTTTGCTGACAAATATTTTTGTTGATTAAAAAATCAAATAAAATAAAATGAAATGTAATTGTAATTGTTGTAAAGATTTTTGTATCAAACAAGATAAAATTGTTACATACTGTCAGTCATGCAATCAACATGAGGTAATTGGCAGCGGTATTGACATCCACAAATTTATTGGAAAATTACCGAAACCAAAAGGAGGATGGACATTGCCAGGCCACAAATACACTGGGCAGTACAATCCACTGGACAAACAGACGAAAACGATAATCCATTACCAGGACAAGAGTCTTATAATGAAGTTGATGCAATAGCAATGCGTCATGATATCTGTTATCGTGATAATGAGCAAAATAAGCCTGGCTGTGATAAGATAATGCTAGATGAACTACATGATATGAAACCTGTAAATTTGAGAGAACGATTTGATAGAAGGTTAGTTCAAGGAATGATAGGAACAAAATATAAGTTAGGTCTTGGAAAAGAATTGTATGATGATCTGGCAGCTGAATTACATAAACCTAAAAAAAAGGTTTCCGCAATGTAAAGTTTTTGCAAAAGCCGTTGACGATATCTGGGCAATAGATTTGGTTGATATCTCAAATCTTGCTCAATTCAATGATAATAAGAAATACTTGTTTAATGTTATTGATGTTTTAGTAAATATGCGTTTAGTGTACCCGTTTTGGATAAAACATGAAGATCGGTGACTGAAACGTTAAAACAGATAATAACAAGTACTGGAAGAAAACCAAATAAAATTTGGACTGATCATGGAGTGGAGTTTTTTAATGAAAAATTTGAGCAGTGTTTTGAACAAAATAACAAAAAAATATGTTACAGGAAATGAGGGGAAAAGCATTATCATTGAAAGATTTAATTGCACACTAAATGAGCTGATACATAAACATTTGACAGCTAAAAACACAAACAGGTATATTGACGATCTTTCACAAATTGTTGATAGATATAATAACAGAAAACATTGAACCCTTTCCGCTAAGAAAAGGAAGATGTCACCAAATGACTCAATTAAAAATCCAATATTGGCAATTGAAAATATGTACCAGTGACATAAATTTAAAGTCGGTGATAGAGTTAGAATTTCTCAGATGAAAAAAACATTTGAAAAAGGATTTACTCCAAACTGGACTGAGGAAGTGTTTGTTGTTGATAAACTTTTACTGACAATACCTGTAAGATATGAGCTAAAGGATCTAGCAGGTGAGCCTATAACTGGTAGTTTTTACGAGCAGGAACTACAAAAAACTGAGCAAGATATATTTGTTATTGAAAAAGTTATCAGGAGAAAAGGTTATTAAAGCCTTGTCAAGTGGCGCGGTTATAGTGATAAATTTAATAGTTGTGTTCTGTAATGGAGCAAATTTTTCTGTCAATCTCTGTAGAACACATTTAGTTGGACACGTGTACGATTAATTAGATTTATGGAGACCTGCATGCATTAAATCGCCATAATGCACGGATTGGTACAGTCTCTGTCATGAGTTTAGCGATTTTTGATTAATTCTACATTTGATTAAACTGAACAGGATAGGGGTCAATTTCTGATCGCTACGGAAAACTGTCATTTCTGAAAGTTACCAGGAATCAGTTGGGTATTCAATGTTTGTCAGGCGAACTGCATTATTTTCAGCCTAGTTCAGGCGGGAACTATATTTCATCCAGATTGGTCACGCTGTGAAGGGGGCGTGGTTTCACATGAAAGCTCTCAGTTTAAATGTGCAAATAGCAAATTTGAAATCAGTCTACGCTTTTTCTCTGAAGAGAAATGAATGTAAGAAAAAAAGAGTCCAAGTGATTTAAGAAGTAAATTCACTCGTAAAATCATCCAGGGGAAGCGATTGTTTGGAAAAATTGACAGACACGGTTCTGGAAGTGAGAGTTTGGAAACACAAGGTGAGATAGTTACGGGAAGTCAGGTATTACAAACCCAAAGTAGACACAAAGTTGGAAGGGGCGAAAGAGGTGAGACACCTGAGAATTTGGAAAAGAAAGGGAAAAATGGAGATGACCCAGACTTACCAGCACAAGGAAGTCAAAAGGGAAAGTCGCTGTGGAATTTGGACTGAATCAAAACCATCAAGTTATGAAACTGTACAAAGTAGTGTTCGATTTCACTCACTCGATTGATGATGAGATAATTCTATTGCTTAACAGATCGGCTATTGGTATCATCATATTTGTATTTGAAATTCGTTGAATAAGTTAATTCAAAAAGAAAGAAGTGTATCTTTCAATCGTAAGGCATTATCACTTTTGTTTATGAACTTTATTGTTAGGAATTTTGTTTAAATTTTGTCTTTATTTGTAACAGGGGCTCGTGTTATTTTGTTCAATATACCTGCTCAGATCTTTATCTATTCCACCTGTAAATTTCACAATTTCTATTGATACTTACTCGTTTCAGGCAAATTACACCGTAGGCGATCACCTCTAGATAACGATAACTTAACCCATGACACCCACCCCAACAAAGCTGGGAGGGGAGTTATGACAGGTTCCAACCAAACAAATTATAATGTTTTTGTAGATTTCCTCGTACTTAACGTTTGACAGATTTACATTTTATTGGCTCACATAACTATATTAGATATCATATGCGATCGTCAGAAATCGTCATTAGGTTAAATATTTTGACAAATATAAAATCAAATTTTATATTTTTCTGTTGGTCTGGAATTCTAATGTTTAAAAAGGGTTTTATCAGCTGCCAAAACGACTGATTTTCATCTACTGAAAAATTAAATTTCAAATTTATTCTGCACCAGGATTGTCATGGGATGCTCTGCTAAAAACAAGCAGAATAGAACTGGATCTCTTAACTGATGTTGATATGTTTAATTTTATTGAAAAGTAATTTGTGGCAGAATTAGCGTTATAACAAAAATTATGCTGTAGCTAATAATAAATATTTAAAAAATCACAATAAAAATTTACGATCAAATTATATTATTTGTCTTGGTCCTAATAATTTGTATGGTTATGCTATGTCAGAGCCAGTGCCTTGTAGTGGATTTCATTGGATAACTCCAGATCAATTTTTTAAAGAAAGTGAAAAAGATTTACCAGAAAATGTCAGTTATTTTGTTGAAGTTGATCTCGATTATCCTAGTTTGTTACATGATCTACATAATGACTATCTGTTTTGTGCAGAGTCAGTGATGATCGATTATAGTTTATTATTGCCTGAACAACAGGCAATGACAACAGCAAAAAGTTCGATTATTAATAAGCTAGTTCCAAATTTGTTAAATAAAAGGAATTATGTGATACATTACAAAAATTTAAAACAAACAGTAAATGCTGGACTAATTCTGAGAAAAGTTCCTCGCGTGTTAAAATTAAATCAATCATGGTGGATGGTAGATTATATTGATTTAAATAGCAAATGTCATGCTATTTCTAAGACCGACTCTGAGAAAAACTTCTTCAAGTTAATGAACAATTCTGTGTTCGGTTAGATGATAAAAAATATCAGAAAGCGAGTCAATATTGAAATTGTAAATTATGTAAATTGCAGAAATAAATTAGTCAACGATGACGGTTTTGTCAGTATGAAAATATTTAATAAAAATCTTGTTGCAGTACGGGGAGAAAGACAAATTTAAAGTTAAATAAACCAATTTATGTTGGTGCAGCTGTACTTGATATATCAAAATGGCTAATGTATGACTTTCACTATAATTTTACCAGAAAGCAATGGCCAGATTCGGAGCTGCTATTTACTGATACGGATTCACTTGTTTATAACATAAAATGTGAGGACGTTTATCAAGATATTTATAACAATAAAAATTTATTTGATTTATCGGATTATCCAAAAAGTAGTGGATTTCATGATGATGCAAATAAAAAAGTCATCGGCAAGATGAAAGAAGAAGTTATGTTTGCGCCATTTAGGGAATTTGTTGGACTAAGAAGTAAAATGTACGCCGTAATTTTAGATGACAATAAACTGACAAGAAAAGCAAAAGGTATTCCTTGCGGATATGTAATAAAGTGTATGAAAGTTGAAGATTTTAAAGCAGCGCTAAACACCTGCACTAATTTTATTAAAACAAATGTTATCAGAACAAATCATCACAGACATGACACAAATACAATTATTAAATGTGGACTAAGTAATTTTGATGATAAGAGATATTGCAAGGATGGAATTAATATGTTAGCTGTTAGACACTATGCAATTTTGTCTAAACTTTAGAAATAATGTTCGAACATTTAACATTAGCCGATAGAGTTAGTAGCAAAATTAAAAAAATAATGGTTAATGGCCAGCAATTATCAATTAATGATGAAATTTCAGGTATTTGTTTTAATAAATTTGATAGAATAAAACTCTCGCTTATCAAATCAGATAACAGCAAATATTTTGATTATCTTGAAAAATTGAAAGATGAGCTTATGCTGAAATACGATAATATTCATGATCCGATCAGTCAAGAAAAATACACGAAAATAAATATTGACCTAAACTGGTTGAAGGTTTTTGCAAAAGGTGATATGTTCTCACCAGGATAGCAATGAAAGATTTATTTGAATGTCATCAAAAAGTAAGTGGAAAAATTAAATTTTATTTGTATGAATGCGATAATGAATTATTCCTAATATCTACTATTGATATTTTAATAATAGGTGAAGAAGTTCTTTAGAAAAATAAGGGAGATAACTCTGTCTTCCTTGTATTGTAAAGGGAAATACTCTGTCCTCATTAAGCAGTTATCCCGCTTGCTATATTGCGTAACATTACATGATCGTCTATAGTCAGTGTGGATCAGCATAATTTTAACAGAAAATGATATTTTACACCTTTTAACTGTCCTGGTAAATTTGATGTATATTATCTTGTGTTAATTCCAGGTAGGTTATTTTATATCTTCAATATATACTTTACTCACCGACGATAGAGATCTCAGAATGGACAGATAAATATTCCATCATATTGGCTGGGGGAGGGGTGCTATATTATGACAAACGAGTGATTATTGATCGTTTTATATTCCCAGACTGCAGAAGGCAGAAATAACCCTGTCTACAATTTAGAGTAATTTATAAAGCCGTTCTATTGATCCGTGCACTATTGTCACAAATCTGTACACATGGTTCATATACCGACTATATATGAGCCATGTCTGTAATTTTATGCCTTTTAGTGTGTTGAGACTGCAGTGTATTTTAACCAGGTATAAATGTATAAGATCGCAGATTTCGCGATTTATTCAGAATCAGAATATAATATTTTTATTCTGATAAATGTATACTGATATCACTTGCAGGAATTTCCCATTAGATAACTTCATAATTAATTTCTGAAACATATATTTGTAAGTAGAGTCTGTAGCGCAGTGTTAAGAATGTTGGATTCTCGTACTTGAGGTCTTCAGTTCTATTCCCGTGACTGACACATTGTCGATAGTGGCGTTAGGATGCCAATTTTTCTAATAATAGTGGGGGGGGTGTTCCAGCCCCAAGGGATTTCATGTACACTTCATCACCACGTCAAACAACATGGTGAGTGCGTTTTGCACTCTCCCCGGGGTTTGATATTGGGGGGAGTGTACATGAAATTGAAAAACCTAGACAACTCTCTGAATTTCTAAAATTTCATTTCGTACATTTAGTAATTTGCCGGGGAGTGTGTCAATGAAAACTTGGAGCCCCTCAAAAATAAACAGGTTGATGTGAGTTCTTTAACCTTGTGACCTCATTGAAGGGTTTCCCCACACAAGGACATTCAGAAAGAATGTCGCCAGAAGAAAAGTTCTCATGAGGTGCCTGTGGGCCATAAGAAAGGCTTTATAACAAAAAAAAGAGTGCTCCATAACCTCCATAAGAAAGGCATCAATGGAAGAACTCTAAGGACCTCATGGTAAAGGATTTACTGGCAATGAAGGGACCCCGTGGAATGGTGACTGATCATCATCGCTACTGTTTATATTTTGATTATTTTTATTTTAAATGATTTAAATTCAACATGACAGTTATAGTAGTAATAGTAAATGAGCTGTTTCTATCTCAGAGACCCCCTTACCCCGACAAAACATATTTTGTCAGAAATATGCTAGAAAGCCTTATCATGTGAAAGTCATTATTTTGAGCTGATAAAATGTCAACATAGAAGCGTTTTGGAGGGGGAAGGGAGTCTCTGAGATAGAAGCCTCATTTACTATTACTGCTTTGATTCCCCTTTTTTATAGACAGTCTGTCCAGGCACAAGATCAGAGTACATTGGAGTTGCATCCATATTAGTGATCAACATTGTTGGCAAAATCATCATCTTTTCTGTGTTTCACAAATTCATTTTATTTTCTTCTCCAAATCTTTTGCGAGATCCTGGGCCATCAGCATCTGTGACTGCAGCTCTGGATTGTGCCACTGTAACAAATGCTGTCACCTGGTTCCTGCTGGCTTGAAAGTCAGTGTCTAGATGTTCACTTGACGTTAGTCCCTTGGAAATAAGTACATATGTGCATAGTGTCTATTTTGACAGGAATCAGCAGATCTTGCTGGATGAAAGCCCATTTCTGTATTTTTCCCATCTAAATATTGCTGTAGGACACGGGTCACACATTCCATGCTATATCTCCATTCATTTAGCTGTTGAAAGAAATCTATTTTCAACTTAAATTTGCAATAGTTGTTTGAAATATCATGTCATTACTCTAATTCTGAGTAAATATCAGAAATTTACTACTTTCGGTTGTGCTGTAGTGGGAAACACTTTTAATGCCCTTGCCTGACAGTATTGTGTTTATAAGCATAATCTTTCTCCTGGACATGATCCACATTTTATGTGGTTCTTTGCAGCTGGTTTATTTTCCTTTACATCACATTTCTTAGGTTTAGTATCATATTTTGTTAACCTATAGGCCTTATAAGTCAATTATAGGGCAAAGGATTTTCTTTCCATACATGAGGCAAATCCACTTCATTACTGGAGGATCAGACTTCAAACTTGTCCATCATAGCTGATCTCTATACTGTGGTGTACATGTATTTTGGTTGTTTTTTTAATTCCCCAGCTTGAGTTAGAAGTATTCTTTTAAAATTGTTCCATTGTTTCAGTTGCTGTGCATAGTGGTATATATATGCACACTCAAAAAGAAATGAAAGTCTGCATCTTTAGGTTAGCCTGCTTTTTACTAAAAAAATATGCAAACTTTAAAGAATCCAAAACCAGCTTCCCAAGAAGAATGGTTTGTTCATCATCAAAAGCAATCTTTGCTATCTGATAGCTCAGTTTAAAACGTGGGTTTATTACTGTGCTAGGTGTATGTATTCACCACCTAGTTGTTTACCACCTGTCATCATAATGGATATAAACAGGGATTGATGTTTGCAGGGTAAGTAGCATACACAGCATTGATAGTTTTTAAGAATTCTTTTTGTAACCCATGGTAGCAAAAATATTGTCAGCGAATATTTCCTAATAATGATTTTTATTTTGTAAATATTGTTGCATTTTTAACATGGATATAGTACCATGGTTTTTTAACACCATGCACTGTGTCATATAATTCCTGGTGCATTCAAGCAGTCAGATGATATTTCTCTCTTCCTTTCTTTTATTTATAATAATTGTAGATCCAATTTACATTTGACAACATCTGCAAACCTTTGAGACAACCGACATAATTAGTTCATCTAAATTCAATTCATGACAGCAATTAGACATTGTTTACCTCACATCAGTATGTGTGTGTGTGTGTGTGTGTGTGATTAAAGTTTGTTTTGTTTCTGCAAGTTTTGAGACAATATATCGGGTCAAGCTAGACTTAAATTTTAGGGAGAAGTGACTTCTCCTTTTGGTCAGAAAAGGGAGAAGTGGGGGCTAAACAGGGAGAAGTGGAAGCTAAACAGGGGAGAAGTGAGACCAAAGCAAGAAATTATATATATATATATATATATATATATATATAGATAGATAGATAGATAGATAGCTGCATTATCTTATTTTAATTATGTGCTCTATTTCTCAGTATGCTTTTAACAGTTTTAAGCAGTGCCTTATTTTCAAGTTGAAAAATATGTGTTATATGTTTATAATCAACACATTTTGTATGTGTATAAAAATTATTATATTCATACCCATTCTATTCATACTTGTAGTATATGTGTGTTTGGATTGAGGTAAATGCAGTGTGTTTTGGCCATATGACTTAAAAAGCACATCAAAGGCTATACAGAGGCTTTAACTGATAGCAGTAACAAGATTAGAGTCTTGTAATTGCTAGTTGGTAAAAATGCTTAATAAACTACCACTTAATTATTTTATTTTCTACAAGTTTTGTGTAAAACTGCAGTCAGAAAGATTTCTTGCATTCTTTGAAACAACCCCTAATACATGTACATAGGAATAAATGCACAAGTGACTTCAAACCATACTCTTCGTCCTGATTACATTGTTCCCGATAAAACATTAACTATTCATTGACAACACACTGAAGCACTAAAGTCGATATATAACTAAACTGGACCCTTTTTTCCCCCAACCGAAGCATCCCAAAACACGTATTGCACCATGTGAGTGCATCTTAATATAACTGCTCACTTTCTTGCTTCGTTACAAAAATTCATTAATAGGACTGCATATTTATGGTTGTATTATTTGTCTACCTACTGGTAATAATGATATGCATTGGTTAAATAGTATTTGCATCATTAGGCCTACTATATATATTTTTTGTATTTTTACGAAAATTAATTAGGCTACGGTAGGTCAGAAAACAACCTTGACCTTGCAGCATTGTTTCGAATTCCACAACAGAGATTGTCACATGTTTTTGACCTACATTATTAAATATTTAGGCTTTATCTCCTATCACATAATATTTAAACTTTGTTTTCATTATATTATATATTTTCCTGAATCTATCTGCCCAATTATTTACGAATACAGACAGTTTAATGAAGTGGTATATCATATATGCAGCGATGTCCACCATTACAAGTTCATTTATGGTTTCAAACTGATTTTATAAAGAAAATATGCAAATACGGCTGTTAAAATCTCCATTTATAAAAAAGAAAGAAAGAAATTAGAAAACGGTCTTCACCAATCATATTTTTAAAAAGCAAATTACTATTTGCATATTGATGTTTAAATTTCGAAACAGAATTTGGTATATTTTCATCA
The DNA here is from genome assembly GCA_016617855.1 of Megalonaias nervosa. Taxonomy (NCBI): domain Eukaryota; kingdom Metazoa; phylum Mollusca; class Bivalvia; order Unionida; family Unionidae; genus Megalonaias; species Megalonaias nervosa. The sequence goes on from JAECUM010095522.1 coordinate 47,484, forward strand.
TAGCACAGTATGCCCAACTTCATGAAATAAAGCAGTGATACCTTGCTACGGAAAGGGTTAATGGTCAGCTAGCTATTAAAACTTGCATGTGAATGTGCAAGAATTTCTTTGTCGCCATAAGCTGATTGGTATCAACACCACGTAAATACATTTCGCCTTGGGTTACAACTTACTGGCTACAGTGAGGGGGCATCTCAAAAGTCATAATCTACAGCCATTTTACGTCCAAAAAATCTGAGGGCGAAGTCGTCTTCGCTTTCCTAACAGAAGAAGGCAAAGTTTACATTTCTCAGGCGACTTTTTCCCCCACTTCGCCTGGTAGCGTGACCCCTGATATATATTCCAGGTGAAAAAGTTGACCATGAATTATGGGATGGAAAATAATATTTTATTTTACCCTGTCTCAAGATGTATGATAAATACTGTATTTTTACTTTGCAGTAAGAAAATAGAAGAAATCGGCAAAATGACTGCCTTAACACAAGAGGAGATCATAAGTAATACAAAGACTGTAACACAAGGACTGGAAACCTTGAAAAATGACCACTATCAGATTCTAAATGGGTTGATCTCCACCATGAAGACAATAAAACGTGAGAGTGGAGAAACAAATTTGATAGAAGAGAAGACCAATATTCTTAAGAAGTCGCTGGAAACTATAGAGCTGGGACTGGGAGAAGCACAGGTTGGTACTCTTATGCAATATACCATCGCTGTGATGAACAGTTGGGGGTTATTTTAGTTGTACACCACTCCCTCAATAACTCGCGCATAACAGTGTCCAAAAACATCGACCACATTTTAAGCGAGGGCGCGAGTTATCGAGGGACCTATAACAAACAACAAAACTAACAAAGGGATCAACGTAGAGGCAAAAGTGGGGTGGGGTGGGGTGGCATGTTACAGTGTTGAATACTCAATTAATAATCGTGCTAAGATTAACTGTGAATAAATATCTCTTCATAGCGGTGTACTTTGTTTACTTTTCTCTTCACAGAGTAACATTAATTTCAGGATAACTTACAGTATATTGAGGAGATCATCAAAACATTATTCCACATGGTTTTCGTTCGCTTAACACATGTATGACTAAGCACATTGTGTACTACGTCACTAATTTTTGTGTTGAATTGGATAAATTCTAGTTTTATTGTTTGATCCAAAGTAGACTTTTTTTTATACAAAAGACCGACACTCATTTCGAAAAAACAATGTCGATCGAACGATAGGTAGATTTGATTGTGGTTGAAGCAAAATGAAAAAAAAAAAATTCACAAGGGTTAACCATTACAAACATGAATTTAATGGATCTACAAATTTAAAACAACGTAAATAAGAACACGATAATACTTGCAGTTTGTGACACGTTTGACAAATATCACTTCACATTTTGAAAACATCTGTTAATTTTTTGTGTTACTCTTTGATTTCTCTGCCGCCTTTGTGTATTGTTCACGGATGATTATCTCTCTGAGCTGGTATGGATAATTACATGCGGCTTCCTGATTCGCTGAGCGTATCTCTCCCGACAATGAATTTTGTTTAGTTCTATGTCGGCGCTGGAATCTTCAAAGCCATCCATGGCTTGCCCTAAAATGAGATTCATTCTCCATACTTTTTGCCATTTTTTTCTGCTTGGGCCTTGAGAATTGTTCCAGAGATGGGAACATATTGTTCACATTGCTGTGTGAACCATGCGTACACAGCATCATCTAATTTGGTATCGTTTGCAGTCTGTGCTCGTTTTCGTTTGATCCCATCATCTGAATCAACATCATGTAAATAATCCCGAAGTTTCTGCTTATCCTTGAGCCAACCTCTAAATGTCAACTCAGCAATTTTTGAGTTTATTGCAAACATTGGATCTCGCTTCGCCATTATGAACCCTATCTATGATGCACAGCTTTTCAGTCACTGATTACACCTTTCGCTTACTTCCTTTGCTCTCCATGGTCACATTTACAAATGACTAGGATACATTACTGATATTATATACTTTAATAATGTTAGGTACATAAAAATGTGAAACCATTTTCGATTGGTCAAATAAAATGAATTTTGAGAATGGTAATGACCACAAGAACTTATGCTGCTATTGGCATGCCTTTAAATATTTTTTAATTGTACTTCCCTTGCTTGATTTGATACAAAAGACGTATTCAAAGTGATAAAATAACACAGGTCTCTTTTAATTGATTTTTTTAATGCAACAAACACTTCCTCAAGTTGTTGATCAAAACAAAGCCGGCATGTAATTAGGTTCTCACAGAAGTACTCACAGATTTCGATGTGACGGTCGATTGACTCTTTTCATGTTTTCATAGAAGAGAATATGTTGCAATTATAGTGTTTACACTGAAGCAAAATTAAAGGATTAGAACGTGAATTTCACATAGCAAGACATTTAATTGGTATTTATTTCATTCTCTGTTGCCACCTGTTAGCATTTACCAGAATTTTTCGTTGATCGCTGTTTCACCAGACTGTTTATTTACAGTGTATTGACAACTAAAAAAAAAACCAAACATAATATGTGATATCTTATTAGAACTTGCAAATTTCACAATATGGATTCTATCTTTACGGGCAGTAATCACCATTTCCGATGATAAAACGAGCTATGTATCAAGGTTCAGTTTACCAATTTACCAATTCATATTGCGATTTTTTTCACGTTCAGCACATTTTAAAATATATTTTCTTTGGGGAAAAAATCGGGAGCCATGCTGGACACCGCATTATAAGCAGGTTCGCGAGTTATCCGGGCGCGAGTTATCGAGGGAGTGGTGTAGTTGGCAATATATTGTTCAACATGTCAACTTAATCCATGTTTATTTGTATTGTATATACATGGATCCAACTGCAATCAACAAAAACTTAGATCTGCAATCATATAATGTGCCTGCAGATTATGGTCTTTTTACTTTATCTGATTACTCGTAACAAACTGCATAGACCCAGATGTCTTGCAGTAGGATCTGAACTATAAGCGAGTATATATGGTATTTATCATCCCCGAGTTTGTGCTGGTTATGTGTTTGAGTTCTAAAATGTATTAAATCGTGACAAAATTTACATACTTTGCAAATAATAATACGATTTCAAGTTTTTGTTAGAAGAATTTTTACGATCACTGGCAGGGATGATGACCTTGTTTTTGTTTGTTTGTTTTTTTTTTTAATGTGACGTACTGAAATCATGCTCAAATTCAGAAAATTAGTTTTCAGTATCTAAAGTCTGAATAAGGTTAGGGCACAAATAATTCAGGATTTGTTTTTGTCTCCTATAAATGCCATTATCTGTTGAAATGGACTGCATCATGGTTGGATCTGTCATTACATATATTGGCATTATTGATCAGCAAAGTCTCCAATGGCAATAAAAATTGTCAAATGGCAATTGTTTGAATAAAATTAGCGTATGTGGTGATTTAAATTTTTGATGTTTTTGTGTACTTTTCCAATGTTGTATTAATGTTGTAAAGGGCAACATTTCTGCACAGTGGCATGTGCAGAAATTCTTTATGCTTCAAGAAATAAAACTTTTAATACTTGAAAGTACAAATTTCAGAGAAAGTGATGAAACAAAACAAGTTAATAATATTTAGCAATTAAAGTCAAAAGATCTCAGATTCAGAATGGAACATTTCATATAGCAGTCCTTCTCTACTACACTAGATAATCATTCACACCTTGGACTTTCATGACAAATTTGTCAGTTTCTTGGAAAATTCTAGCATTACTAATCTATTCTTCTTATCAAGATATAATGTATATATGATTTTGTGTGGACTTGGAGTGTAGAGTTCTGTTGGTGTTGAGGTTCATCAAAATGTACGATTTTCCACTGGTGCTCACCCATCTGTCCAGTTTTAATGTCAGATAAATAGATTCTTTGATCACTAACATCAAAGGCATGTTTAGCAGCCAACTTTTCAGTATTGCTTTTTGAAGGCCAAAGATAAATAATGACCATATAATAATGGGGTCTTCATGTTTATACTGAGGGAGAAAGGAAACTACAGGTAGATTAATAGATGATCTAATTCATCAGTGTATGATCTGACACATCAAGCTATGGTAAACTACAAAAGGAATTGATGAATTTAATTATTGAATTGTTTGATAAACGTCAGATTTGTTCTCATTTTACTCTTACAGACTATCTGGTTTCTTAATTTGTACAATAGTAAGCATAATTTGTAGATTTTTATGATATTAAGGATAATTTATAGTTCTGCCAGTAATGAATTGTGCACATGAGTAAAAAACAGATTTTTGTCACGAGACCTGTATTTTTCCCCAAGTAATTTGCCTGCCAGATACCTAATACAATCTTGTAAAATTAATAGTTGGATAAATTATTGGAAAGTCTTGATAATTGACATTTAGATGTACTTGATTTTTAATGTAATTATGTAGAGTGAAACCACATCATTTGTATGGTAATATGAAACATTACTGTAATAATAATAACTTCTTGTACATTTTGTTATTTAGGTGATGATGGCTTTGGCTAACCATCATCAGCATGTAGAAGCCGAGAAACAAAAACTACGAGCACAGGTTCGGCGATTGTGTCAAGAAAATGCCTGGTTACGTGATGAACTTGCCAATACTCAACAAAAACTGCAAATAAGTGAACAAAGAGTTGTTCAGCTAGAAGAAGAAAAGAAACATTTAGAATTTATGAATGAGATGAAAAAATATGATACAAATGAATCTCAAGGGGTGAGTGTGTGCCTTATTGTTGTTATTTTATTCAGTGATAAATGGAAAAAAATGGTTGTATCAGGATACTGAAATTATGGTTGCCAATTTAAGCTTCATATTGTAATACAAATTGTCCATGCTAGTATTTTCTGATATGGTCAATGTTCTGTGCAAACAACTATTAGTTTTTGTTGTATAAATTGCTGCCAGAAAACATTGATGATTTTGTTATGCAGGTTTCTTAATGGTTACGATTTATAAATTTTCTTTTGCCAGGTTTTGTTTCCTAACTCATTAACCCCAGGTACCTCATTTACGTGTCAGTAGTTAGTAGCCTACTTCTGAGCTCTGTAGCATCAGGGTCATTTAAGATACACCAAAGTGGGTGGTATTATAGAAAGGCAGACAGTTGTAGTTCTACAATGATACCAAATAATCTGGACATTCTAGTTGCATTACAAAATACAGAGGGAAAAACGTCATTTTTATGACCCAATTTTTTTCAACCAAAACTTCGCCTGTGGTTGGAATTCAATTTAGTGTCCGGATTTGAGACTTTCTGGCCTCAGATCAAAGGCAGACTGCTCCAAAACTGCACACAGACAGATGAACCTTTGCAAAAAGTAGGATAAAATGAGCATTTCAAACAAAAAGTGGTCTGGATATGAAAATTATGGGTCCGTTAAGCAAAACAAACCCCAAAGCACTCCAACTTTTACCCTTTTGCTCATGCGCAAGCGAAATAACCAATGAAAAACAACGTTTCTGGCACAACTAGGCATTAGATTAAACTGGAAATCTCTTGGAAGTCGATGTATTAGGATGTATTCAGAAATAGCCCCCAAAATTTGTTTCCTACTTGCATTTCAAGTGAAAATGACAAAAACCTCCAGGGGTTAATGAGTTAATACTGTGGAATCATTTTTTTGTATGGTACCAATTTTTATGGATTCTCAGATTTGTTGGACCATGATTTTAAATATCCAAATAACAATGACACTTCTGTGGAAACAATAGACCTCCTTATCCAAATTGACAAATTTAGATACCATGAAAAGTTTCATTTTTCACAAACCCCCCCCAAACATTTCCACCAATGAAAAAAATGAATTAATTCACAGTATTAGAAGTCATTTTATGCCTGTAATAAACTGAACCAAGTCTTCTGTGATAAGCAGTATGACTAAAGCACAAGAGGCAAATCAAACTGATTAAATGAATGTGAAAGTTATATACTCAGAAATGGGTAAGTAATAAAAACAATGCAGAATGAATAAAAACAATATGGAGAATGGGCATAAACAGAATGATCGTGCATTTTGTAAAAATTTTACAGCTCAGAATGCAGAAACAAAATTAAGAATTAAGGGAACAAAAGCAAATGCATTTCAGGAATGGATTTAAAATCTCATTTTAATATCAGTAATACATATCGGTGGTCTGAGAGGAAAATGCCCTGAGCATGTGATGAGAATTTGTCCTCACATTAGGGTGAATGAGAAGATTCTACAAAATTAGATCGCCCCTGGGCCACCACATAGATATATTACCCATGCACATTTTCCTTCAGTTTTTTTTGTGTTGTTGTAATATCTACTTTGTTTATGTCAATGATGATTTGCCTTTTGCTTCATGGATTAACAAATGGTACTGGTATAGGGATCAGGTTGAGATCCCCCCCCCCCCATTCCAGACTGTTGTTTCAACACATGGTAGATTGTGAAACGGCATACAGATGCCATATTAGGGAAGGGAATTGGATTGGCTTACCCTCCCTTCATTATTATCCCACTAAATTCCCACAGGAAGTGGGACCTTCTACCTCAAGGAAGTGATTAGCCCTTTCCCTGCTTATAGTTTTGGACTTATGAACATTGGCCACATGGTAGTGAGATAAATGCTGCTGACTGTGGACCTATATCATACAAAGTTGGGTCAGTAAAGAGGGAGAGAGACGGACCTTCCCCTAGTGCACTGGAGGGTAGAGAGTCGTTCTCACCCACCTGCTGAGTCTGCTGCTAAGGATAGTCCATTAGCTCTACAGGATTAGTTACCAGTTTAACTTCCTCTTTTCTGAAGTCCTCCAATAACATAGGTGGCGCTCTACAGTTTTGTATTTTGCATAGGGTTAGAATTCTAAAGAAAAAGAAGTTCCCCGGGTTTCATCACTGGTTATACTGGCTATTTAAAAAAGACCTTGTATATCATAGGTATTGTTCAAAGAACCTTTAATTCCCTTTATTTTGGTGTATTATTGATGGGTGTATTATGGGTTATAGAGTATACAGCTTGGCCTTACTCCAGATGTGCACCTTTCAAAAAACTGTTAGCTCCACTTGTCAATTTTCACTTCCTGAACTTCAGAGGTAAATTGTAAAAAAAAAAGAGCAGATAACTTTTTTTACATTTGATATATTTGGTAATTCATTCATTTCACTTTCAGAAGCTGGTATTGTCTGGTCTGGCAAAATTCATTTTCCTTATTTTAATAGCTGCTAAGGATAGTGTACTTTAGACAAATGATTTTTGGAGCACAAGGGAGCAGTCATTTTAGTTAGCAGTCTGCTAAGATCATTTACAGTTTCCAAAAGTACAATATCCAAAGAAACATCAGCCACATTACATCAAAGTAGCTTAGAGGTATGCCAACATTCTCTCCACTGTGCATGTTTTATATACAAACAACTTCACCTTACATACATCACTCTTTCAAAAATACATAATAACTGGTGAGCACCCCCATAGACATTTAGTTTCATAGTTCTGTATCCCAGCAGAGATATTGGGATAAGGTCCTTTTTGTTGTCATTGATGTGCACAAATTTAGCAATGATCAAGACTCTGCTAGACAATGTAAGGAGTGGTCTGTCCACCCCACCCCACCCCCAACTGTAAGGTATGACTCTTGGTAGGTGCATCTAGCATTAGGATTCCTACTCCTTTCTAGCCCAATAAACCAGCCACTTTGGATGCTGAAGTGGCTTCAGTGGGGATTTCTTCTTGGATCTGGGCTTGCCTTCCAGTGATAATTCTTAGAATAAAACGTAGTTCACTAGTGACTGTAGCCTCACAGAACGACCTCTTTTCAGCAGGTTCTTTCAGTTTGTTGGAAGCGGTGGCAAAGACTTCTAGGCATGTATTATTCTTTTCCATGGCTTTGTTAGTGGAGCTTCTCAATCGCCACAGAGATAATGTGCTGGACACATCCAAAGCCTTACTTGAGCACAGTAAAAACTGAGGGCTGCCACCACCCCACCCCACCCCCAAAGGCAGTGACTCCTTTTGGGGAGCTTATCCCCTCTATAACTTCTCAGGATCTAAGAAACTGACAACACTGGTCCCTCACATCCACTTGAGGCCATTCAAAACCAGCCAAGAATTAAAATCATCTTTACTATCTATAGGGTCCATCAGCAAACTTCTCTGAAGCTGTGCAGCCCCAATCATAGCAACAACCCCATTTCAGAGCTCCCCGCTTAGCAGTTGTGACCGAAAAGGGGATGCCTCAAATGCCCAGTGAGGAAGTTTGCAGGCGTTCCCCCTTTTCTAAGGACAAGGATGGACAGTCCTTGGGACTCGCTCCCTCTCCTGCAGAGTCTGCCTCTTCTGTTGGTTCCTATAGGTGCATAACTAAACCCCTTTTCAGATTCTTTGTCTGTTGTAACAGTTGATGGCTGGGTCCTTTCTATCATAAAAGATTGCTAATGGCTTCAGTTATCTCCCAACTCTCATAAGGTCTCCTATATCCTTCCACCATTTAAATCTGTTCCACTTGAAGAAAGAGGTTCACTCATGTTTTTTAGACAGGTGCAGTAGAAAGGATGTTAAATGACCAATCTCTATCCTTATACTCCCCGATTTTTCTGGTTCCCAAGGAAGGGGGAAGTCCCTTCTAATTATTGACGTTTTCCTCTTGTAAGAGATATTAGCTGGAGGAGCCATTTGAGAATGAGACTACAGCGTTAGTCAGGAATACCATAAGACATGGCGATTTGGTGGTCTCCATCAGTCTTCAGGATGCATCTAAAAGAGCTGAACCCACCCAAGAACAGTTGTTTTCCCCCTAGGCTTAAACAAAATGAGGATATAGCAACATCTGTACAAGATATTGTGGAAATGTTCAACAATTTCTTCATAAGCATCGCCAGTAACAGTATTCAGAACCAAACTAACATCCCAGTTGAACTTGACGCTCTTCTATCATTTATAAGAGCGAAAATTCCTGATGATAATTATTTTTCAATAGCTAATGTTAGTGAAACTGATGTTTTTCATATGCTAACTAAAGTGAATATTAATAAATCCTCTGGATTGGATGGTATTGGTCCACGAATTCTTAAAATTGCTGCACCAGTAATAACAAAGTCATTAACGCATATCACAAACTTAAGTATAATGAGTGGTAATTTTCCAGAAACTCTGAAATTGCAAAGGTTACACCTATCTTTAAGAAAGGAGAAAAGGAGGATCCAGGGAATTACAGACCAATATCAATTCTACCTGTATTGTCAAAATTAATTGAAAAACATGTAGCCATTCAGGTCTATAAATTTTTTGACACATACTCTTCATTTCATAAAGTGCAATCAGGATTTAGAAAGTACCACTCGTGCCAAACAGAACTTACCAAATTAATTGATCTTTGGCTGAAGGAAATGGATAATGGACATATGACTGGGATTGTTTTCCTTGACTTCAAGAAAGCCTTTGATCTTGTTGATCATGAAATTCTGTTGCAAAAGTTGAAATGTTACAGGTTCGACAATCCTTCGTTAAACTGGTTTAGATCATATCTAAACCAAAGGTCACAACGAGTAAGCATTGGTAATATTAGCTCTCAAACTCACACTATTCATTCGGGGGTCCCTCAAGGCTCGGTTTTAGGTCCTCTCCTCTTCCTTATCTATATCAATGATCTACCATTAAATAATGAATCCACAAATACAGACTTGTTTGCAGACGATGCAACCTTGTATACATCTAGTTCTGATACTGAAGTTATCCAAATGAGATTAAACTCAGACCTTATTAGAATCTAAAACTGGGTACAACAAAATAGGATGGTAATTAATGAAGGTAAAACAAAATGTCTGATTTTGGGGACATGAAAAAAGCTACGCAAGTCAGGGAACCCAGAACTATCTCTTGCAATAAATAATCATCCGTTAGAAAATGTCAAACATGAAAAGCTTGTAGGTGTGTCTGTTGATAATATCTTATTATGGCATGACCATATTGATAAGCTTTGTAAAACACTGTCATCAAAAATTGCCCTACTCAGCAGAATCAAGAAATATTTACCTACGGAAATGCGCAATCTGTACTACAAGCATTATATTCTTCCAACAATGGATTATTGTTCAAATGTATGGGGAAGCTGTGCTAAATCTGAGCTTGACAGGATTTACAAACTTCAGAAACGAGCAGCATGCATAATTTTAGATGCATCTATTGATCATTCCTCAAAAGCATTGTTTACAGAACTCAAATGGTTCACAATATATGACAGGATAGATTTTCACAAGGCAGTTCTTTTATATAAATGTCTACATGTAACTGCACCAGAGTATCTTCAGGACTTATTCAGGCCTTTTTCAACACAATGCCAGTTGAGATCGGTATTACATGGAAACCTTCTGGCACCAAAACCAAGAACAGAGCAATTTAAAAAGAGCTTCCAATACTCTGGTACAGTTCTGTGGAACAAGCTTCCACTACATGTAAAATCTGCTGAAAATGTTAGAGTATTTAAGAAGAGATATCATGAGCATGTATGTGTTTCTAATAGATAATGGAAGTTAGTATTTTAATACTAAATATGTGAAAAATAAACAGTAACTATTGCTGTCTTCATATAATGTGCATTGTTATACTCTCCTTAAGAGGGCCTCAAGGGAGAATAGTTCTTTTTGACTAATGAGTCACCTTCTATAAATAAAGCATTATTATTATTATTATTATTATTATTATCATACCTTTATGTCCCTATCTTTCCTCCACACAGGAAGTTCCTCCGGTGTTATTAGGATGTGGAGGTCTTCCAGTTTCAATCCCAGCCATTCGACCCTGCCTCTGCATCCATTGCTTTTATCTGGGCCATGGAATAGTTGCAGAACATTTAAGGTCATCTGATACGCCAGACCTCCAATATTTTGACAGTTGGTTGATCCACAGTGGCCAGCGAGACCTAGATAAATTAGAGCTCAATTCATCTCAAGATTTTTCCTACATGGGGTTGAATTTCCTCACAATCAGGATTAGCCCTTGTCTCTCTGGACAGAGTAGACGTTATCCTGGCCCTGATGGAGGTGCTGAGAATAAAGTTCATGTTGGTAGCTCATATTTTTCTCTCTCTGGTGTGGACCTTGAACTCAATGTACCTGGTTCCCCTAGGCAGACTGCTGTTGCATCTTGTGTGGCTTCTCCTTTTAGCAGGCTGGAAACAGCACATGGATCCTCCTATTGCTCCGATTTCTCTAGTTCTGGATTTTCACCATCTGATTTGGTGGGCAAATTGCGACCAGTTTCTCGCTGCAATCCCAATGCATGCCCCAGAACCCCACTCCTCTCTATTCACAGACACATAAGATTCAGAGTGGGGTGATTGTCTGGAGCCAAAAGCACTGATTCTTCAGAGTTCATGGTCCCAGGAAGAATCTACCCTCCATAACAACAATTTGGGAATGAGGGCAATGTTCTTAGCCCTTTATGGATGTGTCCACAGAAAAAGAGATCACTGTGTGCTAGTGTGCTACAACAACATGTCGGTGGTAGCATACCTCGGGAGACAAAGAGACACACATGCATCTTCTCTCTGCATAAAGGTTTGGAACCTTCTTCTCTGGGCATCCTTGGAAGAAATTACCCTCTGGATTCGCTTCATTCCCAGCAAAAGAATATTTGATGGACAGTCTGTCAAGCAAAGAAAAGTTAGTCCTAACAGAATGGTTTCTCCACCAATCCATAGTGGACTTCCAGTTCCAACTCTTTTGGTGGACTTGTTTGCCACCAAGCTAAACAACAAGCACCCTTTTCACATTTCTCTAGTCATCAACCAGAGGGCCTGGGAAGTGGATGCTTTGAACCTGAAGTGGGATCAGCTGTTTGCTTATGCCTTCCACCTTTCAGGATGATTGCAGAGGTTCTTCACAAAGTAAGACAGTCCACTGTTCATCCTTTGACATAATCTCAGAGGAAGGACCTCATGTCAAAGCACATGGGCTGTCTCCTGCACAACAGCCTGCACATTCTCCATCTTCATGCTTGACTTATTTCATACGATCTCTCTGCAAAGAGATGTTTTAAATCAGAATTTCATAATCATTCAGTCCAGGTACATTGAAGGTTATTGTTGCAAAGTGTGTGTGTGAGTTTTGGATTTTTAACGTAGCTTTAACAATTTTTAAGTCATTTCACTACCATGTCTGCAGTTTGACAGTTCATAGTGATGTCTAGCACTGGGGCATCATGCCATAGACATGTAGCATGATGTCCCACCCAGTCACATTATCCTGACACCAGTCCTAGCACTAACTTCTTAATGCTGAGCGCCTAGCAAGGCAGCTGCTAATACCATTTTTATACATCTTTGGTATGACTCAGCTGGTATTGATGCCGAATATAGAATCATTTGTGATTGGTACCCCATGCAGTTTCCATCTTGCAGTACTCTCCTGCTATTCACTGATGGTGAGTATTCCTTGTGTTTGTTTTTCTGCACCAGTTGTGGGATCATCAATGTCCCACAAAATTGGCAAATTCAGGTAAGCAATAGCAACAGGTATGTTTTACTGATATAAAAAATGAAGTTTGTGGTACTCATTTTAATGATGTAATACTTTCCTGTTGCTATTGCCAGATTCCCTCCTCCTGCCCTGAACTGATATCTCTTAAATTTAGACTTTATCCTAAAAAGGATGAAGGAAGTGCACACTGGAAATGTGTCTTCATGATGGCCCAGGATTGATCTAGTGTTCCAGAATCTTCTGGTTCACCCTAAATGGAGGAATAAATCATATCAAATGGTTTGGGCATTTTGGACCCAGAAAAGTACCCAGTACGCAATAGCAATGGGTAAATATTACATTAATAAAATTAGTTTTAAAACCACCACCACAACCCAAAACCTACATTTTAACTATTTAAATAATAAATAGAATTGTGCTGACAAATACTCTGTAACTATATTTGAGAGGTTATATTAAATTTATTGTTAACTCAGTGATGTCTTTTACATTTTATGCATTTGCTATTGTATTCAGGGCACTGTTAATTGATATTTTATACAAACGGGCTATAACAGGCTTGATGGCCATATCCAATAGGTAAAAACATTTGGTTTACTCAGGTCTTATCCTTTTTCTTGCCTTACAAGAGTCTAATTTTGTCATAATTTCTCAAATAAATCTTGGAAAATCTTGCTAATACATTTCAACATGTTGTTGGTTATAAATATTTACTTTTAAAACAAAAATAGCAGGTGAGAAGGATTGTCTTCACTAACAAAGACAAAGGTCTAAAAGGATAAAGTCAGTCACCTACTCGAATGAGTCAGATAGTCCTGTTTGATTGGTTGAATATTCGGCAGTGATGATGTAAGTGTGAAAAAATAAGACACAATATGTATGCTGTAGTTTTTTCTAGTTAGCACTAAACCCAACTTTAGTAAGTAAATTTAAATAAAAGAAGAATTAGTGGATGGAAGTGATCAATGTAAAATCGATTTCATTTCTGAGACTATAAACAAAATGTATTTAGATAACTTACTAAAAGCTTCATTGTGTGTGCGGCATAACATCTTGTTGAAGTATCAGAACGTTTATTGTAGACAATACAGCTTATAAAAGAAGTGACATTACTAATGGACACACGCTGGACATAACACATTCTGTATTATGATATAGAGATGTGTTTCTGTCTTGGTTGTAACCCTTGTGCTGTTAGTTTTAAAGCGATGTTGAGATATGATGAATGACTTTTAGAGCACATTATAGGTTTCTAGTAAATTGAACATTGTTGAATACATTTCTAATCACATTAATGTTAAGAAATAAACTCCTCTACTCTATTATCCAGCTGTTTTGGGAAGTCACAAGTTTTGTCTTACCGGTTTTTTTAACCATATAGATGAAGGGAAGAAACTCATGCACATTACTTCCCCTTACCAACACTTGGTCACTGTTTAAGCTTTAGACTAATGGAGTATAGTTAGCATTGTACTGCACTGTCTTAATATTCAATTATTTCTACCCATTGATCTTGAAAGTTGGTATAGTATTATGACTGACTGCAGTTGTCACACATTTGTTATCAGTATTTCTGATTTGATTTTAGCAATATTTGTGAATTTTTCACAATTTGAGGACTTAATTTTTCTGACTGTATCGTTGGTGCTTGTTGTTGGTTGTTTTATTTGTGTACATTGCCATTTTTGGGCTCTTTTAGCTACAAGTGTCATTGTTATGTGAATACTTGTGACTGCTTTTTTGTTCTTCATTTTTGTTCCCATTCTTGTAATGTCAGGTAAAACATGACATGGAATTATTCAAAGATTTAAAGTTACATATGAGAATGTTTTGCCTACATTGAGTGTTTGCTTCACCATGCAGTATTTTTCATGCAAATTGGTCAGAGGCTGTATTGTCCACAATTTTGTGCCTGAGCTTGAAGAATAAAGAAGGACAGTGAAAGTCGAAATTAATGATATCTTGAGCCTTCAGCCAAAGACATCGTAGAAAGTGCAGTTGGGGATGCCATGATGATACAATGCCCCTTGTGATTATTATATCTGGCCAGCTTGAATTTGGACATGCTTGTGCTGTAAATTTCCAAGACTCTACTTGAGTTGCAATTGTAGAGATCTGTACAAAAAGACCACACAGTGCTGATCTTGGGGAAATTTTTGTCCTTCCATTCATCAACTGTCTCTAGTGGTGGCTTGGAGTTCACAGGGGAGTCTTTTCCCATTCTATGCCAATTCATTGGACACAAGTCCCCTCAGATGTCCAGGCATAACCTTTTTGACCAGTTAATCTTGGCACGTGGGTTATAACATTGATCTCTATGTTCATTACTTTCAGTCTTTCATGCCATACACCACCACTCTGGCTGTTGGTCATTCAGTCCAGCTGCCAGAGTAGCTGTACCTTTTGACTAATGACCAGTAAGCCATATGGCATACCACCCATACAGTTTTATGCAGATTTTTGTAGGTATTTACTGAATTGATCCATCCATTTTGCCACTCATTCCATTCAGCTGGCTGCTGAGCTGACCATCCAGCAGTTCATCTAGTGCATTGTATGGCTGGCCTTCTAGCCTGGTTGTTGTTTGCCTGGTCACCAGTTCAGCTACCAGACCTGTTGGTCACAGCATAGTTTTTGGGTAGATCCATGTTGCACATGAAGATGATGGCACTATCTAACACATGCAGCCAGGTTTGATCTGTGGGGATAACCTTAATCAACTGGCTTTCTCTTACTTCATCATAAAATATATAAAATTCAGTTTGAAAGTAATTCAAATGATTTTACTATCCACTGTGTGCACACCTCAACCATCCCTGAGCATTACGTATATGATTAAGGCTTCAGAAGATGTTATAGATGAGGATTAATCTTTTTTCAGTATTCTGCCACAGTCAGTGAAGATCAAAGAAAGTTCATATCATCTTTACGACAAGATCTGGGATCTGGAGAATTCAAAGGCTTTTTTTCAGAAAGGCTGTGGCCAGTGTCTTTCTAGACCTGCTGGTACTGTAGACACTTAAACATGTACAGTACCAACTTGAAGAGCATGGATAAAGGTATTGCAGTGGTGAGCATCAACCCTGCTCATTTGTATGTTTGATTGATAAATTTTCCACTCTACCTTCAAGACATTGCAAAATATGGTGACCTAGCAATGTTTTGCCTTGCTAAAAACAAGGCATTGATTATGCATGGCAAGTCTATGGCCCATAATGCCCAGAGCAGATAATGTGGTTACACATCATTCTTTGGCTGCTGTCCTGATACCTTCGGTGAATTTGAATCATGTGAAACAAGATGCTGTTTTCCACTCATCTTCAGTGAAGCTGCATCGGTCTTTTGTTTTGCAATTAACACCCTTTACACCATTGCTGTTTAGTAGTAGAATTGAGTATGTATGGAATTGGGGAGCAACAAGAGCTTCCTTCTGCAGTATTTAGTCCACATCAGTCTCAATCACAGCAGAGTGATGATTGTTAGCAAAAAGAAGCTGAATAATGTTCAACAGCAACAGTTTTGGCCTCGCTGTAATTTCAAGTGGCAACAGGCTTCACGATTTCAGAGGCTTTTTCTGTTATCTAACCCCCCAATATCACCTAACCATTTTTTTCCTGGTCTGGGACTTTCAACAAGGCTGCTTCCAGCTAAAGATCACCATCCAGATCATATTCCCTGGCAGTGTCCTAGTTGACTCACTGTTGCAAAGGGTCAAGACCCTTCACACCAATTGGTCCATTCATTTGTCTTTCAGAAGATTTATGCTTTTTGGGGTCTTCCATTGATGGACCTTTTTGAGAAAATCTTTTTTCAGGGAAATCTTGGTGAGGCCCAGCCTGCTGAGACATCCACAGTTGTAGATGTTTCATCTCTGCCTGGACAGTCTTCTCCTTCACATGTGACTCTTCTCAGTGGAACCTTGTGTAGAAAAAAATGTAAATCTTCAATTGTGGATGAAATCTCATGAGCTAGAAGGCCATCCATTTTAAAGGCTTATAGGGAAAGTGGTTTTCAGGGACTTGTGTAGGGTCAGCAACATCATTCCTTTGAGTTCCTTGATTCTGCAGTTGGATTCTTAGTCTTTTGAGGAGAAAATATTAGCATCTATTACTGTCGAAGGCTACCACTCCATGATTTCCAACATTTTTAGGCATCATGGTAGAGGGAATAGCGGTCATGATCTAGATCTATCAGACCTTCTGGCCAGATTATACTTGAATACACCCCGATCTCATACCCTGTTTACTAAATGGAATTATTCATGGGATTTTACATGGATTATGTTAAGCTTTTAACTAAAACTGTGCTGAAGTGATTATCCTGTAAAACATGTTTTCTGATAGCCCTAGCTTTGGCATACAAGGTGAATGAGCTGAATGCCCTTTTCATTGGACCTAAACTATCTTCAGTTCACATCAGCTGAAACAACCTAGCATTGTAACTAAGAATATGTTGCCATCGGCAGGCAACCATATGTGTGGTAATTCACGTTGTCTCCTCGATTGTTATGTATGGGATGGCAACAATACAAGACCTGATTGGTGCACTCAAGCACTGCTTGAAGTACACAAAGCTGAGTCATGTGTCTTGGCAAAATCTCCTATTGTCTGGTGAAGACCAGAAAAGAAGACATGAGCCCTCAAGCCCTATCTTCATGACTGAAGTGGGTAATATGCTTGGCATACTATGCGATCTCAGATCAAGAGATCAGAGCAATCTCGGTGATATCACTTTCGAACAATGGAAGGAATTGGCTGGCATGCACATTCAACCTTCTCAAATGTGTATTTCCAAGATCCTATCATTGCAGAGATGGGAACTGAATCTTGTGGGTCCACTGGCTATGGACCAGATGACCACTTCACCCAGCTAATAACAGCAAAATCTCATGGGCATGGGTTTAACACTTTCATTCAATCAGATTTATCAAAGAGAAAGTGATTCTTCTCTTTTTGTATATGTATTGTCATACACATGTGACATAATTGTGCTGTCCACATGATGTGATAGCTTTTTATCTTCCATATATGGACTCCAGCCATTTTTTTCCTCAGAGGTGCCTGTGGTAGAGGTTGGATGCTTAAGTATTTCGTCCTATGTTAATGTGATCAGGGAATGTATTTGATGAACAAAAGTAAAAAAAATTTTCTTCAAGAATATCTTCCCCAAACACGTTACAGATCACTGCCATCTCACCTCTATGTGGGTTTGAGTCTCGGGCTCAGCCAGTGTTGGTATGTGGTCTGGTTGAAGGGTAGCGATTTAGTAATGATAAGGGAAAGCAATGGGTAACAGTTTCTTTCCTTTGTTTATATGGTTGTAGGCTGGATTCAAGAAGTAGCAGAGTTTATTTCCTAATGTTAATTTGATCAAGTAGATATTCTTAGAGAAACATAATTTACTATTTTTAAAAAAGTACTATCTGACAAATAGGTCTGTATAAAACTTTCAGACTTTATCAAGTATATAGTTTGTGATAAATTTATGAATGGATACTTATTGGAAAAGTTAGGAATTCTTTCTGCATATCTTGATTTTAACTGGTTTCTTTTTGCCCATATTCAAATCAGTCCTATCAGAAATTGAAAATATTCATTTCTGTATTAAATAATCACATCATGTGCATCATTAAAATGGTATTTTTTTAAACTTTAAGTCTACTGAAGAAAAAGAAACTCCAGACTCCACATCCCAGACTCTGGATCTTGGGTTTCCAGATGACGATGATGAACCTAACAATCCTGAAGGTACTACTTACCTCTCATAAATCCAAGGTTGCCAGAACTTTCTGTACTAGTAATATTGCATTATCTAATTGTCTTGTATAGCCATTTTCTTAATTCTTCTCAAATTCAGTCAGTAATCATGGGAGTTGCAATCCTATTATACAGTTGTTCAGTGGTCTTGTAACATTTTTTATGAGAATCTCAACTTTTTCAAGGGAATGTTGATTATATGACAAAATTTGACACCATATTTGAAGGATTTTATATTTTTGCAATGTATATCATGTTTCTTTATACATTTTAGAGAATTGAAATATCTCTCATCTTTTAACATATAGTACTTCATGTGTTTGTTTATTTTGGATGGATTATCATCCTGAAGTTTTTTGTCCAGTTCTTTATATTTACATTTTTAAAGCTTTACCTTTAATTGGCACCATATGGTCATTATTGTGATGATGTGTTCTGAAACCCAGAGACATTCATAACCATAAACAATGGAGTAAAAGTTGAACCAGTTCTCAAAACCCTGCTGAATTATAACAGTTGCTGTATGCAGATTCCCACGCTATCAGGGAAAAAGTTGGGGGAAATGATAGTTTTTTTTTTCCCGACCCGGTAGTCCACTGGTCCTTAAGAGAGTCATAGTTACGTAATTTCGCAAATATTGATGAAAGTCAGGGAAAAACCCAGGAATTTTCCGCCACCACTTGATGCCCGAAACAGTCACGTAATTGAGAGGTAACTAAACTGATCGTGAGTTAAATTTATCGAGTTCTAACCAGAATATTTGGAGGGTGCAGTATGGATCATTTGGGTGATTGCAATAAATGTGTATGCTGAGTCAATCCAAACGCTCAGTGGATTAGATTCATAGTAGACTTTTATTTTCAAAGTCAGCTCGATATCCGTATCTTCCTTACATTGAAGGTATGAAAACCAGTCAAGCATCTCAAGAGGCCAACATGGTGGTGGCAAAGCATAGCCGCTTACTGGATGGCCTAGAAAACTTTAAACGTTGTTAGATCGAGTGATACATGCATGACATTGATATGAAAGTTACTTATTTTCTCAGAAATTGTGAGTATTAAAATCATTATGTCTTTAATCTGCTGAAAGACAGGATAAAACTACGGCATTGATGAAATGTGACCTGGTACTCGAGAGTTGCATTGCTAGTCGCATGAGTACACAAATCAAACAACCCACATTTTCAAATGTTGCAGAGAAAAAAAATAAAAAAATATTAAATGAAAGTTGTATACTGGTTGCAATAAAAATACAAAAACGAAAGAACACAAAATTCTCCATCTTTATATTATCCGAGAACAACTTCTGGAGTGTTGTTGTATCACGTGACTACCACGTTGACATGTGGTCTCTGCTTGGTAAATTAGACTGGCCAGATTGCTGGTTTTTACAAAAAGTATCTGACTTTTATTTAATGTACTTGAATTTATGTACAACAGCATTATAAAGGAGTTTGTTGTTGATATCAAGTGACTGTTGGACTTCCAATGTCATCATGGAGATTTTTGAAGTCTTGTGACTAGTAATGAAAATGGCGAGTACCGGGTCAGGTTTCATCTATGCTGTAGTTTCGTCTAGTCTGTCAGCGGATTAAAGACATAACGATTATAATACTTGCCATTTTTGAGAAAATAAATCATTTTCCTATCGATTTCATGCAGCTATGATTCGATATAACATAAGTGTAAATTTTCTAGGCCCAATATATGTCGCTACCGCACGGTTGTGGCAAATTCCAAATTTTCGATGTGCAGCTGGAATGCGCCCACACCCCAACCTAAATGTCAAAATATGAAAAATGGGGTGGGAATATTCGGAGGAAACTTGGATTAGAAAGTGGACTGCTATTCATCTTGAGCCAAATTTGTAGTTCAAATTGTTGAACCTCTGAGCTGAAATGAGAAATTGTCGTCCCTTGTATTATATATTAAAAAACAATACGAGCCCTTGTATCAATACAGGTTTGGGGACTGGTTTAATGAATTACAAGAAGACAAGTTGATTTTACAGAAAATTCAGTCCTTGTTAATTCAACAGTATATAATTTTGAAGGTCTTTTGTCAAAATTTAAATCAACCCTTTTGAAAATGATTTTTAAGTGATGGATTTTTAACCAGACCATCTTAAGGAGATAAGGTTGTTTGAAAAATCTTGTTTGGGATTTTATTGGCACAGATAAATTCAGGGTTAAACTCTTTTCATTACAAGACAAGATTCTAATTATTTGCATTTATTGTTTTTTTTTTTTATACTGAAATAGGAAATGTTACTTTCTGTATATAATAACATAATTTATGTTCATTATGTTGTTCCCACTTAGCAACATAATGCAGGTCAGCAGAATAAAGTTGGAATTTGTATTCTGGAATTTATAGGAATATAATCAAACTTGTTTCGTGTGATACATTGTGTGGTTTTGTGCATGATCATCTTTTCTGACTTGGATGTTTTGGAGAGTCTTGAAAGAGAAACATCTTTAGATTTAGAAAATGCATGTTTTATCATCTAAAATGTTCTTGAATTCCATTCAATAATGGTCATATGTGAACCTTGAAAAAAATTAATTTCATCCTGGAAAACCCTGTAATTGACTTGGAAATTTATCTTTAGAAAAGTGTGGGCACCATGTGTATGTATATGTTGTTCTCTAACTAAAAACATTTTTATATTTATCTCGCCTGCCTAAATATAACAGGGCATAGATGTCACTTGTCTGGCAGTGATTGCATCATTGTTTAAGATCATACGATTTTCTGTTAAAGTTTTTTTGAGTGAAAGTGTTTGCAAGTTGAACACAGTGACAGATAATTAATAGCATGGTTCACAGGTGTGACATTGCATTCCACAGAACCCTTGATTACTATTATAAAAACTATCCATCCTGTAGAAAAGCAATTGCGCTGAACTGACCTCTCTGAATTTTCAAGAAGGCTCATCCCTTTACGTAGTGCAAAATTGTCATGGCTTTTGGCATTAAAGTGTGTTGTGAACATTTCATTGAAAGTGAAGAAAAAATATCAGCTATTACAAACTGAGGGGTAAGTTAGTAACCATTAGTCTTTTCTTCAGAACTTGTGCATTTTGGGTACAATCATACAGCTACCATTGTTCAGACTTTTGGTGGACTTCTTGTAGTTAAATAATTTCACTTTACAAAATGGATGAATAAAAGAATTAAATCTTAATTTCAGTTTTGTCTCCCTCACAACCCAGTGCCATGGCCCAGGCTGCTAGTGGTGGTTATGAAATTCCTGCCCGGTTACGCACACTCCACAATCTAGTTATCCAGTATGCATCCCAGGGCCGTTACGAGGTGGCTGTGCCATTGTGTAAACAGGCACTTGAGGATCTGGAGAAGACCAGTGGTCATGATCATCCAGATGTGGCCACTATGCTTAACATTCTGGCCCTTGTATATAGGTAGGTTTCCTGGTGGGATTATGGTCTCACCTGCTGTAGCAGATAGTGAAATATGTATCACTTTTCTAGAAACAGCATCACACTGAGATATATGGTGAAGGTTTTGTTGAGCCCACATTAGCGGGAAAGCAGGATATACTGGCCACTTTTCCAGTGGTTGCAAAAACTTTGTTTCTCATCATCAACAGTTTTATTAGCTCACTTCACTGTAAGGCTGAATGAGCTTATCATATGACCCTGTGTCCATTGTGCATTGTGTGTCATGTATCCATTGTCCATCAAAATTTGCTGTTTTCAGCTTATAAGAAAACTGCTAGACCAATTTCAGCCAAATTTGGCAAAGAGCATGTTTATGTGAAGAACTTTTAAATTGGTATACGTGATGCTAATCTGCCATCAAGTATGGCCACTGTTACTAAAAAGTAGAATTATTTTAAATGACTTATCAAAAATTGCTCAGTAAAATTGGATCAACGCACCCTGGTAGGAAGGGCATTCAGATTCATACAAGGAATTCCTATTTACCAACAAATTTCCCAACCATTGCTAAAAATCAAAAAGTCTTTCAGCAACTTACCAAAAACTGTCCAACAGGAATTTAACAGTTCCTCATAATCTCTGTACATAGTGGAATGTGAACTATGAAACGGTCATTCAATTCCATCCACCTCTTACCTATTTTCCTATAATGCTGTGATTGGGTAATTTAATGTATTTGAAGAAGAAACCAATTTTTGAAGTAAAAGATATTTTTTTAGAACAAAATACAGGCACACCCTACCAAGCTATCCCCATACATATCAATGGCAGAGTGTACACTTCCACCTTAGTAGTAACTGATGAAATGACAGGATTTGATTCCGGTTCGTCTAAGATGGGACCACTTCAGCTGTTTCTCATACAAGCCAGGTATTTGATGGCCTAATAACATTGTCCTCTTGGCTTTAGCAGGTATGGAGACTTCACAATTTTCAGGCGTCGCTTGCATTGTTATGTAAGAATTGTTTAGATTTAATGTCATTGTTTTGTATTAAAGTTTATGGAAGTCCATTAAGAAACATTACATCACATTTCGTAAATGAGATGTATAGTTTTGCAAAGCATATATTATTGCCATCTCTCATACCCTTGTCTTAAAGCAGGGTTTATTTATAAGTGTTTGCATATATATGCAATGATGGCATAAATGAACAAGATCAATTTATTATTACACTAATCAGTGCTGATGTAGATTAGAAAGTAATGTAAAAATTAAGTACTTCTCAAATTTGGTCTAAGGTTAGAGGTCAAATCCTAAATGCTCATTCAACCTCTTTTGCTCATATTTATGTTTGTTTATCATTTTCTTGAACAATTGTCCTGTGAAAACATTAAATACCAAAGGATTTGAGGTCATATGTGCAAATCTGTATTTAGTACATTAATCAGCACTGTGATAATTGCTTTATGTAATATCATGTCTTTCAAATTTGTAAGTGAAACATGTATATTTGTTAACATTATTATAAGTTACTATGTGCATATCTTTTTAAAATGTATCTTTTAAGATGAAGTAACGCTTAAAAATATTAATGTTAGTGTCCAAGCTTACAATTTATAACCTGCTTGATATTTTAAAATTATTGTCAAGCACACATTAGTGGGAAACAGGATATAGGAGTCAGTGTTCTGGTGGCAGCTTTGGTGGCATCAACATTTAAGCTTTTGTTAAAGTTTTTTGTTGCTATTTCTTAACTGCCATAGATCATAATCATATTTGGCATGAACCATTATGAATCTAAGACAATTTATTCACAATACATTTGCTTGCCTCTTTCATCTTGGACTCTGGTCACAGTCATTAAAAATGTCCGTTACGGTTTTGTTTTAAGTCTTTCATTTGGTCGTATTCCTAAACCCCTTGATAGAGTCTTTGTAGTTGGTATTAATCATTTTAAAGCTTAAATAACTAATTCTACGACATACTTGACTTGTGATGGAAAATGTGTGTTTTAAAGTTTTCTGATTCACTTATATTTCCAAAACCCATTGATGGTATATTTTCCCATACTTTGGATGAAATACTATGATGCTGAGGTTTTGGTTAAAGATTTTTCAGTTGCATATAGTTGCTTAACACCTTGATAGAATTTGTTTATACTTTGGTTGACTCTGTAATTAGGACAGGTCATTCTGTGACATGCTTTTTTATCTTATTGACCATCAAGGTCAGACATTTTACAGTAATGCTTTATTTATGGGGGAAGCATGCAGACCCTGGCCACCTTGTGTTATCTTAGCTTTAAGCAAATAAAAAAAATGAAAAAATAGGTTTTAAAAGATTTTAAAATTAATTCATTGACAGTGGAGAATCTTGCATGGCACTGTTCTTCATTGGTGATATCTTGGCTCCAGCAGTTTTCATATAAAAATGATTTGGCAGTGTGCCAGTTATGAACCTTTGTCAACTTGATTGCATAATTTTGATGATATTTTACAGAGACCAAGGAAAATTCAAAGAAGCGGGTAATCTTCTGCAAGATGCTTTAAAAATCAGAGAAAAAACATTAGGGGCAGATCACCCAGCTGTAAGTGAACTATTGTCCAGTTCAGTAATTTGTTAGCAGAGCTAAGTCGGAAGAGACTTTACCACAAAATGTGATATACCCAGATAATGATGACCTGATAATTAATTGAACTTGAACTTTGAAAATTGATTGAATTTTCTTTTTTAAACTGGCTAGATACAATTGCTATCTACCATACATTTAGACCACTTGGCTTAAATTTTCAACACAGCTGGAGCTGTTCATTAAAATATGTTGTCTTTGAAGAAAGGAAATGTGTTGGTTTGTTTTTTATTTAAAATTTATAATTTGCTTGCTTGTAAGTAATAAAGAACCAGACCTTATAATAGCCCAGTTTGGTTTTGGACAATATAGAATTTGCAGCATATACTTCTCTTGCTGGAAGGTCACAGAATTCTGTATTGCATAGTGGATCCTGAGGTAATGAAAAGATGTCATTTCTTGACTAGTATCATTGATTTTGTACATCAGAAAATCATTATCTGGAATGGTGACATTATGTGGTATCATGCCTGCAGTGACTTTTATAGAAATGCTGTGATAAGGTTGACCATGTTGAATTAACTTGTTGTTTTCAGGGACCAGGGCAAATATAAGGAAGCCGCTAACCTTTTGAATGATGCTCTTGGCATTCGTGAAAAAACTCTAGGACCTGACCATCCAGCCGTGAGTTTGTCTTGCGTACCGATGGGAGCATGACTTATCTTTTGAGTTTTGGTTGCATTTTGTTTATTGCCATTATTGTTGCCATACTACAGCGATGTGAATGACCAGAGCATTTCATTTGATTTATCATTTATTATTTATACTTTGCTTTTTTTTGTTTCTTTGTTCTTGTTTTTAGTTCTTTACCATTGTGTTGTTAATATCAATGAATACTAAAACCTTGTATTACTTTTAATACTATTTCATGATAAAATCTTCTTCAGTAATTTTTAACATAATCTGCTGGCTTAGATATAGTATAAAAAGAAAAAAGAAGGAAAGAAAGAAAGAAAAGAAAGGAACATTACATATAAACAGTGGGTTAGTCAAAATCCTTGAATCAAATGAATTCCAATTCACATGAAGTCTTTGATATTTTTATGAATATGCAAGGAATATTACAAATGTGTCCCCATTAGCGAAGAACTAATCAAAATAATAAGTTGGCCCAAGCTATGTAATTTTGTGCATTGATGTAGCATGTCCCATATTATCTCCAAATACAAATAAACCCCCTGAAAATTATCTTAACTCATTAACCCCTGCAGATTTTTGTCATTTTTGCCTGAAATGTGAGTAGGAAGCTCATTTTGGGGGCTACTTCTGAACGCATCCAAATACAATTGCTTCCAAGAGATTTTTGTTTAGCCTGGTGCCCTTATCCTACTTCCTGCAAAGGTTCACCTGTCTTTGTGCAGTTCAGACTGGTCTGCCTTAGATCTCAAGCCAAAAAGTCTAAATTCTGGACACAAAAGCGGATTCTGTATTTAAAAAATCAGGTCTAAAAAAATGTTTTTCCCTCTGTTTTGTTGCACAGTTGTATTAGGAACGTCATTTTTCATGGGCTATTTTGCTCGTGCATGTGCAAAAGGGTAAAAGTTGGAGTTCTTTTTTTTTTCTTTTTTGTTTGCTTATTAGATAACGTTGACACTACAGGGCTCAGAAGTAGGGTACTACCTCCTGACGCATAAACATGGCGGCAGGGGTTAATGAGTTAATTATATTTAGTATTGATAATTTTGCAGATTTACCTAAAAATCCCAAATGACACATTTCCATGGTAGATTTCTTTTTATATGCTGGTGTATTTGCTTCAGTAGGATAACAGGGCAACAAGAATCCAAAAGTCTTAAATTGCTTCAGAGGATAACAGGGATACAAGAATCTAAGTTAATAACAGATCTTCTTGTCAAGCACCTCAGGAAAGTTAATGATAGAATTTCATTTATTTTTGCAATTTGGAAATTAGTTATGATTCATTTTGAGGAAATAGTAAATGAAATAATCAAAAGGATGCTCAGTAGCATTAAGAATTGTGTGCAGCTCAATGAATGTGTGTTTGTACATATGGCAAGAACGGTGCATAAATGTAGTAAGGTATTTTTCAGATCACTGATGCTAAAAAAAATTTTTCATTGTGACGATGACATTGCATGGTTGAGTTTAACTGCATTTATTATATATATATAGATTTGTATGCTCTTTTACAAAAACAAGGCCCTGTATTCTTGAACCCTTAATAGCAAAAAAAACCTGAAGATTAAACTTAGACCTCCAAATCAGAGATTTAGCTTGGAGTAAATCTTTGAAGTTAAAAGTTTGCCTGCAGATGGATGAACTGGAATTAAAATAATCCTGATATTTCCACAGTTCTAATTTTATTATAAGTAAAGCTACAGAATATCAGAAATTTCTAACTTATAAGCTTTAGTTTCTTTCTCAAAAGGTTTGTAGAATATTGCACAAATCTTACAACAGCACATGGCTTTTAAGCAGTAGAGTGATGCAGCAAAGCATGTCTCACCATTTTCAGACCTGTTTGCATAGCAACAGGCTTGCAAAGAAAAAATGTTGCCACTGTTGGGTGACATCCTGCTTGCAATATCTTACAGAATGAATTTTGAAAAGAATTGTTTCAAAATAGAGTGCTGAAATATGGCATATTTTGTTTTGAAAATGCATTTGCATCCCAAATACTTCACATTATTTTATGAAGCAAAAATCAGTGTCTTTAAGGATGATTGCTTATGAAATGTTGGAATATTATAACATTTGGAAGTTTTCATAGCTAAAAGTTGAGGCAATATTGAATAACTTAAAATTGTTAATGTTGGTGTGCTCCTTCTTTGGCTTCTCTTGGTGAATATTTATCCTCAAGTAATGACCAGTACATAAAAAAGGATGGGTAAAAAGTGCCATGTCACTAATTTCCCATAAACCAGTAGCTGAATGGGTATTTAAAAATTTATCAAATATTTACACAGGTTGCTGAGTCTAAACTTCTCTTCTCAAATACATGAAGAAAACGATATATTGCTCCATGGTTATTTTCCATATGATCCAATTTTTGAGATCACATCAGTTTCCACAACAGAAAGTCTGTACAACCAATATTTGGCAGGTTGTAAATTGCAGAAGATTTCCAAAGGTCTTTATTACTTAATTTGACTTCAATATTTTCTTTCACAGGACTATTACTGCAATCATTAAAGTTGTACAAGAATTTTTCTTTTCAAATGCCTGCCATAATATGGAGTGTATCATGTTGTGATATCCATCTGACCATCTGTCTATTTCCTATTTCATTTCTGCACAATGACTTGAGTTTTCCACCATCTCCCATTTCCTATCTTTTTAAGTGACTTGCATTTATGGTAAGAGAAAAAGTTTGTTGATTTTGAGGTCAAAAGGTCAGTGTCACTTTGACTAAGAATAAAAATGGTTTCCACACAAGAACATTGGTCTATATCACTGCCCTGTTCCAAATTTTGTAGATAGCTTGCCGTTAGGGTAAGGAAGATGTCTGTTGATTTTGGAGCCCAAAAATCAAAGGTCAAGATCACTGATTGATGGAAGAATTGTGAGTTTTGATTGTTTCATAAGTTCTACATCACAGGGCTTGGCCATGACTTGCACTTTGATTAAAGAGGAAACATATTGATTTTGATGTTTCAAGGTAAAATATCAAGGTCATTGTGACTGAAAGAAGTATAAAAACTTTTGCACCTAAACTTAATTTCAACATCACAGATATGGACTAAACTGTGGATGGTTCGCACATGGAGTCATATAAAAGCCTATTGAGTTTGGAGTCAATCGGTTAAAGGGCAGCTATCTAGGCTGAAAGTAAAAAGTGGCTTCTGCACATACAGTTATAATTCTGACAGTATATGATCAGTTAGTGGATGGCTTACATTTTGGGCATATAAATGGTTATTGATTTTGGAGTAAAACGGTCAAAGGCCAGATAATTGTGACCCAAAGAAAAAGGGTTTTGCACAAATAACTTCTGTTCCAGATAGAGTTTTTTGACCAACCTATATTGATGGCTTGCACTTGGGATAATAAAGAAGATTTTGGGGTAAGAGGTCATGGTCATGGCAAGTTTATAAAAGGAAATAATGGTTTCTGCAAATTAAGTTTAATTTAATACTACATATCATAAGGTCAAGGTTATTGAGTCAGCCATGCCCTATGGTGCCTTCATATAGGACTGTTAAACAATAAGTGGGTATATAATGTATAATGTTGGCCATTATGTCCTATTACTGCGACACCAATAAGAAAACATACTGTCTATACTTATAAGTCAACAATTTTTATCTTGAATTTGATTCATGCAGAGTAGAAGTTGTCTTATAAGTATGATATAGAGATAAATCTGATAAAGCAAAGGGTAATGTTTGCAGTACATAAAAATACTGTCGGTAATTTTTACATTTTCTTGCCTCTATTGTCATTTAGAAATGGTATGCACTGCATTTATCCATTATTTAAATTTTAAAAATTTGACAGTTTTAGTTTTAAATTAAATACTACCCACTGCAAAGTGAAGTGACCATGAATGTTGTTACCATGGGTGTTGAACAGCATGTTTATTGCTTCCATTTTTGTGCAAGTCTGAACCACCTGTGCTTATATTAATATTTGTATTTTGCTGTATAAACACTGTTTGTTGCAATGCAAGTTTTGATTTAATTTGTATTTTACTTTTCCTTAAGTTAAATTTAATTCCCAAGTGATATTTCCCAAATTTTCTTCCAGTTAATGTTACCCAAAAGCCCTTGGCTTGTAAAAGGCAGCACTCGCTTAGTCTTCAAGTTGAAATCCTTTTGATCAAGCCATGAATTATATTTGTTCAGTGCCAAGTTGAGTTCTACAGCTTTCACAGTGTGTTGGACCTTAATCTCTTAGCATGTAAAGGCAGCACCAACTTTATTTACCCACGTGACAACCCTTTGATTGAGTTGCGAGTTTGATACTTTATACAGTGCCAAGTAACATAGAGTGGTTGTTTGAACTCTCCATGATTTTGCATCAGAATTAACATGAGTTCAGTTGCACCCTTTAATAGATTTCATAGACTGTATGATCAGAGTATTACTTCAGAGCCCAGGCTCAGTCTCTACATAATAGTAAAATCAAGGAAATGGAGTCAGATGATATTTACAAAGACTAGATGAATGTTAGATAATGGCTTTCAATAAGTAGATGATGATGGAGGGTTTCAGAACTTTATTTATCAGGCATTGAGGATGAATTCTTGGACTTTATACCAGATGACATTAGATTGTGACATTTATAGGATAGTGTGAATCACAGAAATGTGGACTTGCATTGTGTATGTATAAGACATGAGGAATTAACATATGGGGTATTGTGAATCAGATCATTCTGAAGTACTGATTTTATTTGAGTGTGTGACTTATAATTGAATTGATGGATATATCATATAAATGGATTTAAAATGTCAAGCATTATTGGTTTTAATGGATTTGATTACACGAAGATGGACAAATTGTAAGTTGTAAATTTATATGTGACATATTCCACTGAATAATACAATTGTATTTTACACTGGTTTTGTTTTTGTTTTTCCTTTCTATTTATCCATTTTATGCTTTGTGTAAATAAATTGTGAAGAATTGATCTGTTGACATTGTACTTGACACTGTTTTATGAGTGAAAAGTAGAAAATAGGAATTGTATCTGAATGCGATGTGAATGGGATTTGATAACTTAAAGGTGAAAACAATGATTTTGTGTACTTTGAATACGGTTTTTCTTTCAACTGTTAAGCTTGATGGCTATGTGAACTTCTTGAGTATATGTTTATGTACACATCATTCAGATGTGACACATCAATGATGACAGCGGTTCTTGGAAATGCTCAAACGCTGCAGTAATAGGATGTCATGGTATACTTGATCATTATTTAATAAGATAGGATGTTGGGGTATACTTGCTTATTATTGAACAAGAGACAGGTGCAACATTCTCATTTTATGTCCAAGCTCTTCAACAGACCAAGCATTTCAATTTACCTGGCCAAGATGAGATGTCACAATTACATCAGATTGCAATTGTCATGTCATTTCAGGCTGCACACATTTACAAAAGTTGATTACTTTAACAGCTGAAATTTAGTATTATGAATTAATTTGTGAGGTTGGTTGGTATAAATTTGTATTTTTTTTAATAACATTTTATCAATACTGAAATTTGTAAGTCAGAGAAAGGAGATAATATAGTTTCTACTGTGCCTGTTCATGCATTGTGCAATTTAATATCTGCAGGGCTTGAAAAATTTTCAGTTAGTTGTTTGTCCTGTAGGGTATGTGACTTGAAATTTATACCTGTCTTTAATCAATGTTACTTGCAAACAATGAAACACTTCTTCTTTAAGAGTGATTGTTTTTTCTTCTTTAAAACAAGCATATTTGTGGTTTAATTGCATTATTGTATAATTAAAGGCAGGTTTTATATGAAAAACAACTGTTGAAGTATTCATAATACTGAGAAATTATTTTGGGTTAAAACTGTGTTTGATATCCAGAGTCATTTCTCTCAGTGAATGAATGAAATTGAATGAATTGCTCTTCACATTATAGAAACTAAAACATTTTGATTCCCTGAAGTATGTATTAGCAGGTTTTTTTATTGTATTTCTTTTCATAGGATCTAATATTGATATTCTTATAACAAGCAATGTATTTTTCTAGAGGACCTTGCCATAAGGGCCAAATGAACTTAATTGTGGCCCTGTTCATGTATCATTTGTCCTCAACATCTCAGCAACTGCTAGACCAGTTTCTGTCAAACTGTGCTCAAAGCATCATGGTATAAAGGTCTTTCAATTTTATACAAAATGATGCAGATCCACTATCAAATGTGGCTGCTATTGCTGAAAATAGAAAAATGTTTAAATAACTTCTTCTCCAGAATTTGATTAAATGTGACCTTAAAAAAGTTCATACAAATTAAGCTGATCTGCCATCATATATGGCTGCCATTGCCCAATATTGAAATCATGTCTATTGAATATCCGCATTTGATATTTTCAACTTCTCAAAAACTGCTTGGCCAGTATCAACCAAACTTTGCATAATTAAAAGGAGAACTGCTGTATTGGACCAAACCTTTATAAAATTCTAGTAGGAAGTCTTTTAAGTTTTATACAAATTATGTTGATATGCAATCAAAAAGGTTGTCTTTACTAAAATCAAACTTTTAAATGACTTTTTAAAAATTGCAGAATAGAATTTGACAGAAAGCATCCTCCCATTAAGACGTATCAGAATTACGAAAATGATCAAATGCGGTTGCCACTGCTCTAAATAAAAGAAGAAAAACTGTTTAATAATATTTCCTCAGAAACTGCAGAGCAGAATTTGACCAAATTTGACAAGAAGCATTCACATATTATTCTGATTTACAAATCATATATTTGCCATTAAATGTTGCCACCTTTATTAACAATGGAACATCCTTTTAATGACTTATAAAAACCTATTCCAACTGAATTTGACCAAGTCGATGAAAAGCATTCTAGCTTGAAGATCTTGTAAGTTTGTACAGATACCATTCTGAAATACAGTTTGTTACTGTTACTGAAATTAGGAAAGATTTTAAGAACTTGTTCTAAATAACCGCTTCTCAGAATTTGCCCAACTTTGACAGAAAGTGTTATAGCTTGAACACTTTTCAGATTTATGCAAATGATGCCATTCTCCCATCAAATGTGGCAGATGTTACTAAGTAGATAAACATTTTATACAACATCATCTCGTATAAATGTTTTACAGAATTTGACCAACTTTGTCACAGTGTCCTGGCATAGGGGCCTTTCAGTATTGGACAAATGATGCTGACGTATTGGCAGAATGGATGAAGATTTAGAAACTCCGCAACCTTCAAAAAATGTTTGATAGCATGCACCCAAAAATTTCGGAAAAAAGTCAGATGAGCAATCTCAGGCCCACTTGTGTCTCTTGTTAAATTTTGTGAATAGTTTTATTTAAATACTAGTATTAAAAAAGGAAGAATATATTTAACTATGGTATAGGTTCAGAGATAAGGCAGAGAAATTAGTTATTATCATCAAACTGGTTGTCATTGCATCACATCAGTACACATTTCATGATATAATCTAGACATTACAGACACTTTAGCAGAATTAGCAATTGAAACTGTTCTGATTTCCTTTGCATTGAAGATGTATATTTTCAAAGTCTTTCTTTTCCTGGAGAACATGATGCATCAGGCTGCTAAATAGTTATAAGCTACACCAATGCAATGTTGAACTGCCAATGTCATTAAGTTTACTTCTTTTGTCGATGATTAGATATTTGCTTCTTCTCTGAAATACATAAGGGTGCTTATTGTGCTGGATTTATGCATTACAGTTTTTCACTCATTGGTTCATATGATAAAGTTATGGTACTGAGTTTAGCATTTAGTAACTCTTTCTGCCCTGATGATTCTTTTCATGTATCATTTTTGCGGTTACTTGAAATTGCATCAAAACAGATCTGTTTATGAAAGGTTTTCATTTGCTGCATGCCAAAGTTCGTAATAGATGTTTCCAGTGAGCTAATTTTCCCACACATGTGCAGAAGTGTGAAAATTGGACCATTTTTTTGTTGCTTATTTCACCCATGTTTTTTGTCCTGGCCTCATTTTGCTTCAAATCTCAAACTTACCTGCTTTGTACATCTGTCTGTGTGTAGTTCTGACCGGTCTACTTTAGATCTAATGGCAAAATGTATAAAATCTGGGCATAAAGTCTGGTTCTGAAAGCAGTGATTTCCTGCCAAAAGAAAATCTGGTCTCAAGAATGTTTTATTTTTTCTTTAATTTTTTATGTGAATAGAACACCTACATTATTTGATATCATTGTAGATTTAAAATTTTCTCCTTTTCTTTGATTTAGCATATTATGAATAATGTTGGCATTGCAAAGCTCTGAACAAGGTTACTATCTCATGACATGTATGCATGGCTCACAGGATAACCAGTTAACATCAGAACTCCACATGATGAAAAAGCATATGTGCCACAATAACATCATGCCCAGGAACATCACCTTACAATATGATATAATAATGCAAAGTCTTTGAAGATATTTTATAAATGAAGCCTAAAACTTGTGTTCATGAAACATGAAATTTTATTAAAATCTTGGAATATGCTACTTAATGCCATCAGCTGGTAACATTTTGCTTTGAACTTTTTCATAAATTTTATATCTGTTCAGCACTGATGTAGGACCCCCTCTTAAAGCTATGTGATTAATAAAGAACATGTCTTTAATTACAGGTGGCTGCCACCCTGAACAACCTAGCTGTTTTATATGGTAAAAGAGGGAAATACAAGGAGGCAGAGCCACTCTGCAAAAGAGCTTTAGAAATCAGAGAAAAGGTTAGTCATTAGAAGGCTTTACGTTGATAGTTTGCTTCAGGATGGAAGGTAGTTTGTATAAATATCTCTTTTAACACTTTCACAATTGTTTCAGAACCTGATGACACAAGGTTTGATATTGGCCCAAGATTTCCTTGAGTGATCATTTGATGACCTGGAGTAATTGTTTGTTATATTGGTCATAGACCAGAAGAACTTACGGAATGGTTTGTTGACTGTCATCCATTGTCCATCTTTTATCACAAAGTTATCATCGCTACTGCTAAACTGCTAGTAGGATTGCCATGAAACTTCATACATTCATACCATGGTGTAGTTGCTCCTAAATGATAAAGATGCTACGAAGACATTCTTTATGGCCACAGCAGTAACCATCTTGAAAATCTTGTTATTACTATTTTGCCTGAATGAATGATGTCTATTTGGTTGTAAATGAAAATGGTGCTCATCCAACATCTAATATGACTGACAATGACCATCTTGAAAATCTTGCTATCACTACTTTTCATACATGCCTGGTCATATCAACATCACCAAAAATCTTCTCATGATGTGTAGGTTGGTCCTAAATAGAAATGGTGCCAATTTAATATTGAATATGGCCACCATGGCAACCACCTTGAAAATCTTATCATTGCTCCTTCATAGTAGAAAGTCTTATCAAGATGGGTTTTCCACGAAAAGACTCTTTACGATGCATTGTTTTGGTGAAATGAAAATGGTGTCAAGTTGATGTCCAATATGTCAACCAGCTAGTTTGAAAATCTTGGTATTGCTGAAGAATATCAAAGATGGTTTCATCACTCTGCAGTTAAAAGTAAGAAATGGTCTTATCTTGAATTCCTGGAATTCTTTTCAGCCACTAGAGTGTCTGTCGCATTGAGGGACTCCTTTCACTTCCTCTAGGGGCTGAACTTTGTTTTAAATTTGAAGGGTTCAGAACATATGTTTTATTTTTAGTTTTTATTTAAAAGTCATGTCAAAGTAATTGCAGATTTTGTTAAGTTTGCATTGAACATATAGTGAGACAGAAATACAGCTTTTTCCTGCAACAACAGCATTAAGATTTTTGGTAAAAGGTTTTTTCAGCAAAATTTGCAAAAGACCAATATTGTAGACATTACATCATAGAACAGTTCACATGTTAGAATCAGCATTATCCAGTGCCTTTGTTAAAACACTTTTAACTTCTGTTTGTACCATATATAGTAATGGCTAACAATAAATAGAACTATAATGGAAATGCATAATTTTGCACTACCGAGAACATTGTCTGAAAATCAGTGTGAAAACAAATTTTCCTTCTCAGTCTTGATAAAATCAGTTCTTTGAAAGAATGCATTATTATGACATCTCATTCATTCTTCTAAAATTTCATATTTTGTGTCCCTTTTATATTGTTGTGAAAATTTAATTCCAGGTTCTTGGAAAGGACCATCCAGACGTTGCCAAGCAACTTAATAATTTGGCATTGTTGTGCCAGAATCAAGGAAAATATGATGAGGTATGTGAGAAACTGGAATACAGTAAACTTAAATGAAAAAACAAACAAACGGGAGCTGACACAGTGAGAAATTGCATATAACTATTCCAAGGTCAACAGAAACTCCATTTTCTCATCTATTATGTAATGAAGTACATATATAATGAGATAAATTAAAGTGTAGGTGTTTATGTTTTAAATTTTCTAAAGTGAAAGGTAGATCGCTAATGTACAATTGCATCAGGGTCTTTGTATGAATAAAAAAATGAGTTGACAGTAATTTTATATATGTAAATGAAAAATGTGTACACAAGTAGATGTAATGCCCGAGAGCTAAAATCTAAAGTTCTCAGTTGTTTGTATTGTGGCTGAATATTTCTAAAATAGAAGCAGGTAATACAGTTGGACCTGTCAAAATGGTCACCTTTACATAATAGTCACCTAGTGACAATGGCTATTCTGTTTTCCCACTGGCAGATTTCCTGTATAAACTATATGTGTGTAATGGTCACATTTTTTCTGTAGTCAGTGGAACATAATTTGGGGAAAATAACATATATGCAAATATAATGATTTTATTGAATAGTTAACATAAAACAATCTTGATAATGTAATAATAATAATAATAATAATGATAATAATGTTACTTGTTCAGAAAGCAAATTTGAAAGCTGAACCCATGTCACCCATGTACAAAGGCCAGTTTTGCCTTTACCCATGAATGGCCACTGTTGACAGCTTTCACTGTAGATCTTGTGAGAATGAATTTCATGCATCAGTTTTTATGGTTGACCCATTGTAATCATGATTACGTTCATTCTTGGTATGAAATTTTTAAATTCATTGAATTGAGGTCATTTTCAAACAAAACCACCTAAAATGGTCTCTGAAAAACAAATGGATTTTGGTTTTGAAACACTCCTATAAAAGAGTTTGCTCAGATCACCGATATTTCTGCTTAAAATGACTTGCATCATTTCTTAAAATCAAAGTAAATTTAAATGTTCGGATCTTTAAAAGTGTTTATTGAAATAAATGCTTTTGGAATGGAATCAGACATTTATGAGCCTTTCATTTGAACTAGAGCCGTAGTTAAGGCAGTTGAAATTCTTTGAAATATTACATTACATTAAGATTTTTTTGTAGGTGTAAATTTGAATGTAATGTTATTGTTATTTTGGGGTGATATTATTTGAATGTAATGTTATTGTTATTTAGGGTGATATATTTATTTATAAACGCTTGAGTATATATCAGACCTGCCTACCACTACTATTTGCCTGTAATTCTTATGAAATCACTCACAGATTATGGAATTTTTGGCTTGAACAATTACTACGGAATCTGCGAGGTTTGAACTATGCTTTCTTCACTGCTTCATTATCGCAAGCTCAGTATTATTCTTTGGTTCGTTGATAAATAACAATAGTGGTTTAGTATCTGTCACAAGAATTTGGCAACATTTTTTTTTCTTTTCTAAAAAATGAATTTTTCAGTATTTCAAGATCTTAAAATGTTACTCTGTTAGGAAGACTATCTGTAGCTATATTACTGAGTGTAATGAATGCCAACACCATAGCATGTCTCTCAGTAACTTAACTAAAAATTGTAAAAATCTTTTCAAATTTTGCTGACATGTTAAAATTGAGCTTAACCTGAACTCTACAGTGAAAAACTGTGTACAAAATCTTTGTTTATTCAGCCATTCTTAAACTGTCTGGTAAAAAACAGAAAATGGAGTTTCTCTTTATAAATGACCAATAATTGTGTCTGGTTGATAAAGAGAGTTGAAAATCTGTCTGGATATTAAAGATATAAGTCTTGTATCACATTTTATCTCTTGGCATTTGGCCTTTCAGCAGGTAATGAAAATGACTCGAAAAACATAAGAGACGGGTGGTGTACATACTATCAAGGATAACAGTGAATACCATTTAATCTTTAATTTACAGTGGGGGCATACAATTGTGAACAATTACCCTACATTTGGTTATTCTGGAAGATTTTTAATCCCTACTCTTTATAGAAATTAGGTGGATATTTAATTGAGCCTTTGTTCATCCTGCTGTCTTGCCTTTCATCCATCTTCTTTTGAACCAAATTTGGCATGAAACTTCATATTGATTAGACGACTCGGTTCATTGGCATTATTCTATGTCAGTGTTTAGTGCAGTCATCCGCTGATTGTAACCCCCCCACCACAACAGTTTCCACAGAGTACCTACCTTAATTGGATTTTAAGCAAAGTTGATATTATGCAGTTTGATGTTGATAGAACCTTGGCTGCATTTGATCATCAATATTCTACAGCATTCTTTAGCACGGCTATAGTCCTCGATTGTTAAACTGATCCACTGTTATTTTGACTCATTAACTTGGTTTATTTGTAATTGGTTTTCAGGTAGATTTGGTTGACAACTAGATATTGATGGGACTTTTTACTAAATTTGCATATTGGTGTGCTACATCATTGTTTAGTATAGTTATAGCCTCTGGTGTATTTTCGACCTATTCATTCAATTTCTGCACAGTAATGATCTAAATTATTGGATTTCAACTAATTTGGTATACAGCTTGTTATTGATGAGACGTCTGCTCAGTTCATTGTCAGCATTCTGTGTCATAATTTATCATAGTTTCCACACAGTAACTTCCTTGCATATTATTGGACTTCAGAACAAATTTAGTAGGCAGCTTGATATAGCTGAGACCCTATCTGAGTTTGATTATTGCTGTCATTGTTGCTGCATTTCAACATGCTACATGCTGTCATAGCAGAGTTACGGCATCAGATTGTTGGATGCACCCACTTCCCTTTTTGTACAAGGAGTCCCTTAACTTTTACAGGGTTTCAGCCATATTGGTATGGATTGGCTGGGTTTGACTTTCAGCATTGTGCATTATTATTTATTGGGAGTTTGCTGCGTGATTGACAGTGGAGATCTGATTTTAATCTTTTATTTAAGTACAATAACTTTATTAATCTTTGTCCCCACTGCACATTTTAATGCATTTTTAATGAATTATTAATATTGGCTATTTTGTGTACTTAAAAATGTAATATTCATTTATAATATTAGTACTTCATTATCCCAGTATTTACTATGATTGCATTATAAAATTCTTCTAGTTTTTAAAACCATTACTTTGTAAAATTCCTACATTAAAATATTTTATGAAGATAATCAGCTTTAATACTCAGTTGTATTATTTATTTAATATATTATTTTGAATTGATAAATTAATGAAGATTTTACATTATCTTTCGACAATTCAATGTGTCTGCCAGTATCTAATTGTTAAATGCAACATATATTACATTCTTTAAACTATGGTAGGTCAAAGACTGAAATTTGAATTATGTCCCCTTGTACAATTTTTGATCAAAATTTCCATTATTGTCCTAATTAATAGATTAAAATTCAAATAATAATAATAAATAATGTAATACAATTTTTTTATAGTACGGTTACTAAATAAACAAGAAAATAATTTTAGACTGTAATATACAGTTTTAATTTATATAATAGTTTGTATTTATATTATTGCTAATATTATGCAGATAAATAGAAAATTATAAAAGTTCAGTTCCAGTGTAAATAGTCATCAACAATTCTCATTGTACACAACACACCTCAGAAGCAAGAAAATCCAAAGTAGCCTTGGAACTTATTAATGAATATCAAGCAAAATTTTGGAATTAAGACTTTTTGGATAAGTTGTACCCAGATAGTGAATTCAATATGTTTCCCTTTACAGTCAGTACATTTCCAAATTAACAATATCAATTGGCTGTAATTAATTTATTCTGAGCAAAATGCATTTTTTGTGCTTTTTCTTTAATGGTTTCATATAATTATTAAAAGTATAGCTTGGTTGCCTATTTTAAGCATAATAATTAGAACTATTACAGTTTTACATTGACAAGAAATATAAAAGTAAAGGACAAACACATATTTCATACTTAATTAATATTATGATATCAGATGTATATATGGATCCTTGAAAACTATTGAAATGAGATGTGTACACACAATGATATATACTAGTTAACAATGATAAGTATTTGTACAGTATGATGGGTATTTGTTGTGTGCCATGCAGGTAGAGCAGTACTATCAGAGAGCTCTAGAAATCTATGAAACTAAGCTGGGGCCAGATGACCCTAATGTAGCTAAGACCAAGAACAATTTGGTAAGATTCTCATTGAATGTCGTCATTGCTGCTGGCCCATTGCCTCAAGATGCCTCATTCATTTTATTTTGTTGTGTATTATTGCATTTTGCTCAAAATACCTCCATTTCTTCCTCACAGTATCCTTCTTATCTGTTATGATTGTATAAAGATTTTACAAATCTAAAAATTCTTAAGTTCACAGTTATAGGAGAGGTCTTCCATTAACAAACATAAGACAAGGATTTTTAGGGCACTGCATTGAGGTGTAGGAGCCCAATGGTAATTACTTTTTTGTCCATCGGTTGGTTCTATCTGTCTATCCATTCATACATCTTGCAGCCACCAAATCTCTGCAGCCCTTACACATAATTGTATGCCATTTGGAAGGTGAATTGCTATTTCACTCAAATGTGCTGTTTGATGGTTTCATCTTTTGGGATCCAGTTTTCCCTTTTTTCCATCAATTTTTCCACTACAGTAGATCCTTATAACCAGCATGTCACTGGAACCATTCAACATATTTTGACACAATTTGGTGTTTACATTGTCTCATAGAACTAGATGTCCATTTTTATGGGTTTTCTCTCACCAGTTCCATTTTGGATAGAATTATGGCCCTTGACAATTAACTCCCAATCTTCATATGGGATGCTGCTTGTAATTAGGACAGCTCAAGAACCATGTAACATGTTCAGATGCAGTTTGTTATGGATATTGTCTCGGGACCAGGATATGCCTTTTGTGGATTTTAACTTCTTAGGTCTATTTTCAATAGAGTTGTCACCCCTGACAACTAACTTCATATCTTCATGTGATATTGCTTATAATCAGCATAGCCCAAGAACTATTCAGCATACTCTGATACAATTAAATATGAACATTGACTCATAGGCTTACAGGTGACCTTATGGGTTAAATGTTATCTACTTCATTTTGGACAGAATTATTTCTCTTGCTTTATTTTGGACACTTTTATTGCCCTTGTCAGTCATGGGATACATAAGATGCTTGCACCACATGTGATGAAGCCATTGCTATTAGTTCAAGTTCTTCATTTTTAGATAGCCTAAATATATCAGAAGGTAAATTCTTGAAATATTTGGAAAGATTGTGATCAGAAGCACTTAATAAATTTTCTTGTTTGAAGAGACAAAATTATTTTGAAAAATCTTAATGCAATCAGAGGAAAAATTGGAGAAGCTTTGAACAGAGATGATAGGCTTTTCTCCCAGAAAATTGTCCTTTACACTCTGTGATTCTATATTTTTTTTTACCTCAAAAGGTGACTTTTGTATATAATGTACAGTAGAAATTATTTTTATTTTAAAGATTGAAAATGAAGGTGGCATTTTCACCCTTACATGTGAGCAATAATTTCTTTTTATAGCCAAGATCATTTATATAAAGAGAAGGTAATATAGTAAAGGAAAATGAGAGATGGGAGAAAGTTACATTGGGATTCAGCTAAATTACAAATTGGCTCTTTAAATCATTTTTCAATATAGCCGACTATGTTTGACTTAATTTTCCCAGACTTTTATTTTGCAGCTGCTTGCTCTTTGAGAGCACTGAATCCACCAGTTTGATTTTATGTTCACTTGTGAAATTTATTTTATTTACCATTGCATCATTTTTCTCTAGGGGTCTTCAGAATAAAGCTTTATTTTGCTTATGATCAATATCTCTTCCAAAGTTTTATTTCTTGTAAGACTGCAGCTTTCTTATCTGATATTTTCTGTGTTCTTTATCCTGGTAACCCATTGCTGTGCTTTGACTTTTATTGGTATCCCATGAAGTGTCGTTACCAAGTGCAGTATAGATTAACAATGTCAGATGTTGTATCCAGTCTTGGATTGAATAAATGTATGTCAAAATGAGAAGGAAAAGAGAAAATTTTAGAAATTGAACAGCTGAAATGAAATGTAGATGTCAAGTATTGCTTGTGTTCATTGAGTCATCTTGTATATAAACAATGAAAGAAAACATGAAATTGCAAAATGGCAAAAATTAATCACAGCATGGCGTTACGTGTCTACGCTCGTACAAAAGTAACAAAGAAAAGAGTGAAGCCAACAAGCTTTGTAAATTTAATAAAATAATTTATTTCCCTAGAAAAATAAGGTAAAAATATGAAAAAGGACTTAAGATTTATGAATCAAATCCAAAAATTAATCCAGCAATTAAAAATGTAAGTCCTGTCACTAAAAAGTTCTAAATGAATCAAAGTTCGAATCCGATGAAGTTCCAAGATGGAAGGCAATGACATCTTCTGTAACCTGCTTTGTGTTGTCGTGTCAACAGTTCCTTGTTGAATCACCAAGAATAACATTCCGGCTTTAGAATTCTGAATAATTTTCAGTAAATGTCTTTGTCCAAGAATTCTGATGAGCAGTAGATATTTCCAGGGAAAATAAATTACTTTAAATAAAAATTTCAATTCAAACTGGCAATAACAGAAACAATACCTTTGAGCCCAAAGGTATGAATTATGACTGAACTAAATCACTATGAAATATCCATCTTAACCCTAACTACAACGCAGTACAGGATCACCTGATAGGGTCACGTGATCACTTCCTTTGCCGCAGCATAGAAACATTATATGTCAATTATCACGTAGGCCATTTACGAATTTGATCACACTGAACGAATCTTACTATAAGATTCAATAATAATAAAAAATTAGAAAAAAGTTGTTTACAATAGAACTGAAACTGGCTCTGAAATCTAAGTCACCAAAAGATACAATGTTTCTGCGAACTGCATGTTGATCAGGTTTAACAGAACTGAACAGAATTTTCTGGAAAAATGTCAAATCCAGTGAATAAAGTTGTCATTACAAAAACATGTATTAAAATAAAAATAAAATTTAAAAAAAAATTTAAAACTAACACACAAGTAATTAAATTACATATACGTAACAATGGGAATATCAATATTACAAGAAGGTAGAGAGAACTGAGGTTCTTTAAATCGATTTAGCAGGTACAAGAAATAATGTTGCTGAAAATTGATTATAGTTTTCATGACATCCTGTAAATGAACAGAAAAAGAAAAAAAATAATATTGCACACAAAAAAAGTGAATCAACCACAGAGAAAGAAAAGCCCCACAAGAACAATAACCTTCTTGATGATTGCTCCATTGATGAAGTTCAGTAATATATATTAGTCATCCATATTCAGTTGGACATATTTTGGAAGTATTTTGCAGGAATAAACTCAACAATATTCATTCTAACATTCTAAAACAATATGAACATGTCCCAGGAATAAAAACAATGTAATATATCCAGGTAAATGTACTGTCCGAAAGTTTTAGCACCTTCATGTCAGTTTCCTTCATTAAATGGAGTAATGGCATTTCCCTTCACTTGTGGAATGTTGCCAAAAAGCAGGTGAATTTACATATCACACTGTCCCAAAATATTCCTTAGATACAACATGCATATGCATTTAAGAAGATCCCTAACTATAGATAACGTCTTCCTGCCTGCCTCCAAAAAGTGGTCCAGAATTTTTGACAAAATGGTGTAGAATGGTCTGCCTCATTTACCAGTACAAAATTAATGATGATGATGATGATTTGGAAGAGACAATAGGATGATAATGTGAGC
The DNA here is from genome assembly GCA_016617855.1 of Megalonaias nervosa. Lineage (NCBI taxonomy): Eukaryota > Metazoa > Mollusca > Bivalvia > Unionida > Unionidae > Megalonaias > Megalonaias nervosa. The sequence goes on from JAECUM010095522.1 coordinate 90,364, forward strand.
AGTTGAAAATGAATGGCAACTGTCACCTTGATATGATGCAACATTATTGAAAAAAATTTATCTGGCCACAAGGAAGTATATAAGAGAAGCACGTTAGGAGGGTGAAAAGAGAGAGTCTTGATAATATAAAAATTGGAAAGAAAGCTGCAGTCATATAGTAGACAAGTTGGACAATATTCTTGCTTGTGATCCCAGTTAATTTTTGGGGTGGGGAAATTTTGGGTGTTATGAGAGAAAACTCGGGTGCTAAAGTGCCCTCGATTTCACTACCTATGCCCTTTTCATTACCCCACCATATGATATGTCTGGTATACATCTCAAGAGTATCATCATTTCTGTGGCATCCAAAGCTGAGGTTTTACCTTAGATAAAGCTTGATGCTTGAAATAAAAAGTTTATTTTCATAAAATCTTGTGGGCACATGAGGTGCATCAAGGAAATATATTTGCCCATGATTGAGTTTGGCATTAGTGTTTTGATGCCTGGTCTACATAACTGCAGTGCACATACCCCTTAGAGAAGGATATGTAATATAACACATTTCAGATGATGTTAATTTCAGCAAAATAATTTTCTAATAATAAATGTAACACTCATTTACAAATATTTTTAGTTTTATGCCTAGGCCTTGTATTCACAAAGTTCTCACAGTTCTTGCTCACGCCCAGATATTGTACCTGTTTGCCATAAACATTACACAGCATTTTGAGTAAACATTTCCTCAAGATCTGAAAATCTTACTGCAAATGTAGAAATGCAGCCTTCTGTTTGTTGGGAAGATTTCTTCGAGTTAGATTTGGAAAACTTTAGGGTTTTCTGACTGTGGAATCAGGCTTCTCAGTTATAAAACTATACTCAAACCTTTGAGTAATGAATGTTACTCCAGACAAATTTTACTCAAAATTGACAAATAGAGCTTCTTGATTGGTCAGAATAATTTTGAATAAGATTGTGAATCAGGCCAGCTTTTATGATGGAGGGGCCAAATATTGCGTTTCTCATCAGCATCATGCACTGAATTCATTTATTTTCATGATTTGTAAGTTTTTTATTCATAGATTGGGAAAGGGAGAAGGATCCTTGTTGGGACTTTAAACTTGTGGTATTTTGCAATCACAAACTTGACACAGATTGGTGCTCCATGAAATAAAGTGAATTGTAAAAGTTTCATGCAGTTAACTATCATTTATTTTAAAATCTTTTGTTCTGTTGACTTAATAGCCTCTTGTCTTAATTGTTAGTAACTTTTAAGAAAAACAGTTTATTACACAGTAGTGGACACTCAACTTGAGCAATTTTGTGAATACGTGGCCAGGTCTTTTTATACCTTTTCTTTCAACCTTTTTTTATGCATTCCCTGGTGTATGCTATCTTGAGGCAGTATTGTCAGGGGCAGTGGTGTTGGCTTGATGTTGTCATGGTGTTGCATGCTTGTAGCTTCTTATCTTGCAGGTGGAACATTATTACAGAAGAGCTTTAGAAATATACCAGAAACGCTTGGGACCAGATGATCCTAATGTAGCTAAGACAAAAAATAATTTGGTAAGCCTGTGTTAGAGGTTACAAAGGTATGATTGTTGGCTGTAGACAGCTGAGTGTGATGATCAGGGTTATGTAATTTTACATAAAATGTCAGAACAGAAAAATTTGTTTTAGATAATACAGAATTTGAAAAAGATGCCTGCCTCAAATTGAGATCTGTTGTTGATATTCATAAGTTTTTAAAACATATTAATCTTGGTTTTTCTGGATTAAATCATGCTGTTGTTGAATATTACAATATGGAATTCCTTGTTAATGTTTAGTGAAGATCTGACAGTGACCGCTTAGGGGTCATATTCTGGTGACCTGTGTTATTACCAAACTTGCTAATTTTATCAGCAATCAGAAGAAGTCCTATACTTTCACATTTGTGAGACTGGGCAGTATGACTGAAGAGCATCAGTGTATGCTGAATGCATTGATTCACTTTCAAATTTCTGAAAGCTACATTTCCATTTGCTAATTCAAATGTTGCAAGAACATGACCCCTAAGCGGTTGCTGTCAGATCTACGTTCAGGACAGTGGAGAGCTGATTTTAATCAGACTGTGAAAATGAAATACTAGTTACATCTGCTTTCATTAGGGACAGAGATCATTCAATATTCAAAACTTAAAAGGCAGGTGAAGTTTCATTTCATGAGTTAAAAAAAAATTGCCTTGCACAGCTTCTTTTGATTTCCATTTTAAAATGAGCTTTTCAGGTAAGCTGTCTTCCGATCTCAGTGACTTGAATAACAGACTAATGCAGATATAGTTTTTTTAGGCCTGTATAAGCCAAGGCCAGATGATTTCATTTATAGGATAAATTAAAGTGAGCAGGATACAGTTATTTTGTGTGGAATATAAGTTGGGGACAGAGGAACATAATGCTCATAAAACAATCTTGTAATAATAATAATAATAATAATGATAATTAATAATAATAATATTTGATGCAGGGTTTTGTTGAAAATCAAATTTTAAAAGGTGAAGCTGTGTGCAAAATCCAGTTTTACTTTTCCCTATGAGAGGCTGCTAGTGACAGGTTTGTCTACTTTGTTTATATGCTATGTGTATTTAATTTGTATTGTTGGTTTTTCTCAATGGCTATATGTTATGTATATCAGTATTTTTGTACTTGACCTTTGTCCAAACTCAAGTTAAAGGTGTATCTGACAAATTACATTTATTTTGTAAACAGCATAATATATAGCTAATATTTCTGTATGATTGTAGATTAAATATTCAGATTATTTTCAATGGAAGTAAACATATTTATCTCTGTCAGAATGATGGATATTATTTTTTTCATTTGGAAATTCCTAAACTTGCTGACAAGTTTGAAAGTTTTAAAGAGGAGACTGACCTAAATCCTGGCTCTATTGCATGTCAGTTTTTTATATACTGGCATTTACTTGAAAAAAATTGTTAATTCTTTCCTCAACATCTGAAGCAGAATTAGTCTTATTGATGTGTTCAATTTTTAATTTGGGTGGATTTATTTATTCAAATTATTATTCACTGGAATTTCAAGGTGCTCAATAATATTTGTGGACTAAAATATTAATTTGGAATTAGAATAAATTCAGATAAGGACATTTTGAATTATATTGTGATACATCAAAAGACTTAACACATCACCACAATGCAGGTCATTGGTACATTAGTACAGTCAAGACTACAGGTACATCAGCACATTCAGTATTGGAATTTATTTTGGAACACCACTGGAATTCCTTTGGAAATTCATACATTTGGACTTGTGATAAAACTTTTCGGCCTATTTGGAATTTAACTCACAATACTGTAAGTTCTTTTTTAACTTTTTCATTTTTATAGAAATTATATGTTGAATTTTAAAACAATTGGTTGGTTTGCACTCTTTTATGTTACTTAGTTTAAGACCTCAGAGTCATAACAGCATTCATAAGAAAGCTGTGATTACTATTCATGTGACTAAGGTAGAATGTTCAATAATTTTTTGGTGAAAATCTGCAAATAATATAAAGTAAGAAGATCATGCAGTGTGGCAATGTGGCGAGCACACCATCTTTTATCATGAGCATGCCAGGTACTTGGAGGTTTATGCAAGTGATTTTATTTGTTAGCTAGTTGCTGCAGTTGGGTGACATGTTTAAAGAAGCTGAAACCTCTTGGGCAAGAAATTCAGCGAACTTTGCTTTTTATGGTGCACTGCATCATTTTGTGAAACATTGCAGAAAGTAAATTTTCTCGCAAAAGAAGTCTTGGAAAACATCCACTTCATGGATAGTTGTTGCCTCAGAATTGGTGAACATAGCTATAAATAATGTGAAAACAGTAGAGCACACCAAAGCCACTAAAAGTAGCAATAATTAATTTCTTGCATGTTACTTGCCTGAGCAGTTCTTAATTTCAAACCATTCGACTAATTGTTTGAATTGGGTGAGATTTAAAGGTAATACAGAAAACCCTAAAGTGACATTGGCTGATGAGATTGTGTGACAGTGAAGACAGTCACATTAAGAAAATCATTTATTTCCAAATATGTATGAGAATTTATTTTTATAGCCATTTATGTTTATTTAATTTGTGCTTTGGAGGTTTTGTTTTGAGTCAGAATTTCATAATTTCTTAATAATAAAAAGCTACAAAATGCACGATGGCTGTTCCTAAATAAAAATAACTTGGAGTCAGAAGGCACTTTTCTAAGATTTCAACCATCTATCAGATTTCAATAAGAATAGTCTTAAGTTTTCTAATTCCTCTCCAAATCTAATTTAAAGCAAGTGCCTTCTGCCCCTCATCTTATTTTCCCCTTGTTTATCTCCTGGGACCAAAGATATAGTGGGATATGGTGAGAGCAGTATCTGCCTGTGCCTCCACCAGTTCATTGACATAGTGGTTTCTGCAACATGACTCAAGCTTTCTGTGGTCTTTTTTTTACTTGAGTCTCATGTCTTATATATGGGCAGAGGCAGAAACCTTTTAATTTTGGGGTTGCTAGGTTCAAGGTTAAGGTTACTGGAGCTGATAAATTTCTTCTTTAAATACATTATAATACCTTAGGAGAACTATTACTGCCTCGCAAATCCAGCCCTCCCAGGCTGAAAACTTAAACCTAAAGGATAAAAGTTATCTGCCCACCTACGTGGCAGTCAGGCAGAGAGATCTCTTAGTATAGGGATTGGCGCCAAATCCAGTGAATATCTCAGTTACTGCTTGTGCCATACAGCATGCTCTCATCAAGAGGGGCCTCGCAAAATCCTCTACAAGTTTCTGGTAGTTCTACATGTACAAGTTGGAAGAGTCTTCACTTCAAAAGGGAAGTATACTCCATCAATATTTTCAACTTTTCTTTCTTCCATTGACTTCAGAGTTCTGCCTTTACAATTATCACTTTGCAGATAGTATTTACATACTTGCACAGGTGGCCTGGATTAACTTGGATTAATCTTGCCAGCGTAGTACCTCAAAATACTTCCAGTGTACGATGTTCATCTTCGGGTCTCAGTTTTTTTCAAGAGATGTCTCTTCGCTTGCCCTGAAACCTCTGCCTTCCAAGAGACTAGTTTGCAGGGCCTCCGATAGGCTTCGCATTTGGCAACAAGTGCGAAAGAATTTTGAAAGTGGTGCTATTTTGTACTGACTGGCAAAAGTTGCTGGCGACATATTGTTTATAAAGTTAATTTTGCATTGATATAAGTGATTTGGACCACTAAATACCTGTTTTCATTATCAGTGACAGTTAGTGGATCATGTCGGTAGATGATGAATAAGGCGTTACTTGAACATGATTGCAGCTAACTGCAAGCTTTCAGTCAGTTTTAAGAAGCAATTCAGTGTGATTAGTCGGAAATAAGGAATGGCCAGTGGATATACTCTGTTGTTGAACAGGTTGGCAAAAAGATTCAGTGTCATTTTGCATGTGTTGTTAATTTATGTTTATTGCAAACTGTGAGTGTGAGACGTGCTTGGGACTGCTTAGTGTTTTAGGGATTACTTACTTAGATAACACATTTTTATAGTCTGAACTTAACTGAGTAACACAGGATGTCGCTACAAGGATGCCAGTCATCGACTTAAATGGCCCCAGTTGCTTACATGAATGAAAAATTTAAAATGTACTTTGTTAAACAAGTCTGTATCAAGCACAAAGAATATGGCTAATCTAACCCTGAAAAACAAAGATTTATATCCAGCTGCATCTGAGGCAGCTACCAGGTTACCTGTTGCCCCTATTTCTACTGCAGACTGAGAGGGGGTTTAGTCGGCAGAATCTGATGAAAACAAATTTATGAAATTCTATGGGTATATCTACTCTGAAAAATTTAATGACAGTTTCTACTGATGGGCCCAGTGTTGAGATTTTTTATTTCAGGAAGGAATTTAAAAAATGGTCTTGGAAAAAAAAGAGGCAGATATTGATGAAGTGCCAGTGGCATTGTTTATAAAGACTAAACAGTATTTTCTATTATCAGTTATAAAGAAACATTTTTATTCATTCTTGCTTTTCATATGCTATATATTGAACTTCACATGTATATAATGGTTTTGTTACATTTATTAATAATTATTCTTGTGCTTTGAAATGTAATAAAATTGTGTAAAAACTGTTTTATTGTCATGTTTATATAGATTAAAAATTGGGCCAATATAATGTTACGCATATATTTAACTCCCTGCATCATGGCATAAAATGGCTCCTTTGGCTGAAAAGTGGCTCCAAATTTTTAAATTTAGTGAATTTCATGGTGCGAAGAAAAATATTTCCAAGGGAGGCCCTGCTTTGCAACACATTTGAAGTTACAGGATCTGGTTCATAAGTACTGCAAGTGTAGTGGTCCACCATCATTAACATTCTTCGCCAACTACTTCACAGGTAGTGCAACACACATCGACTTCACTACCTCAGTCTTCAGACAATGAAATATTCCTCATTGTTATTAGATCTTACTTGGACGAATGAAACTCCACCATAAGTCCAGGACTAAGTTTCCCGACCAATCCCATCAGAGTTCTGTCCTCATTTGCTACATAACCTGTTGGGTTAACAGTTCTGACATGAGTTGAAAGTTATCTACAGAAGATTCTGCTTTCAATTGCTTTCGCAATCTGAACAGTTATTGACACTTTGGGACTGAGTACATCATCAGTTAGAAGTTTCAAGTATCAATGGGTATATTGCATCACAAATGCCTTCTCTGTTTTCCATTTGGATACCCATGAGCTGATTCACAATATCGTGACTGGGGGATCAAATTTGCATCCAATATTATGATAATCCTCAATGTGGACTGTAGCTTACATCCTTCCACCCCAAATCTCACCAGAATAAGAGGGTGCATTTTCATTGGAGGGTCCATTTCATAATAGTCACAACATACTATAGTCATATAGCAACTGTGAACTTACAGCAGGGAACAAAGGATACAATGCTCTCTACCTCCACCTTGCAGACCAATCATAGCCCAAGATACACTCTCAACCTTCATAATCTATTCTCCACCTTAATGATCAGGTTCATGGAATTCGCAACAAACAACTATCCCTCTCTGTATCGGCTATTGTGGAGTGATTTTCCAAGCAACCAACAAGGTCGCAGGGATGTCCCTTGAGCGCAGGCCACTGGAAAAGAGACCTACAACTCTCGAACTAAGTGGAAGAGTCTGAGGGAGGTCAATCATTTTCACCAGCGTTCCTGAGGCCATCCCCATCTCCATGACATACATGCAGGCCCCCCCATCCCACCCTTATTTGTCTCAGATCCCGGTAGGGAGAAGGCTCCAGTTTTTTATGGCTGAATGGGGAAGATGTACCATGACCACATGGGGACCCAACAGTAGTTTCCTGGGGACTTAGTGTCATGTTCAGCACACCTACTAAGCCTTTGGCTAGAGTTCTTTCAGTTACTATGCAGCACTTATCATTTGGTCCCCAAACTAAGCACATTCAGTCAACTCTGTTAAACATTTGCATTTACAGTTGAAGGCAACAATGGGTTCTAACACCATCCATTGTGGAGACTGCACAAACAGTGTCACCTTGCAAGAGACCCCATTCAAACACCCTCCAGAAGTTTAACAAGATTATCTCTGACCTCATACCCTCTCATGATTCGGTTGACTAGGTCTGGAATAAATGTTCAAGTTAAAAGATGGTGACCCCCAGGAACAAGACTTGAATTTGCAATGGTGAGTTCCATGCCTATTTGGAGCAATCCATCTGCTAGAGAATTCCTTTGCTAGCCAATTTTTGCTCAATGCGGTAGCGGATATCTTGGTCCTTGGTCACTCTATTGGGATCCCGTAACAATGGTCGAAGTGGAGACCAAACCTTTGGTCATTGGATCAACTCTCAGAATTGATAACCATATGAGGTTGCATCTCAAAGGCATTTTGGACTTGCATCTAAGCAAGCACATCCTCTGGCAAACCATGATTGCTACAGATGTGAACACAGAGGGCTTGGGGAGCAGGTCTCCAACCATTTCGGACTGACTTAGGAGTGTGGCTGCCTCAGGATAATTATTTACATGTCAACATCATCAAAATGGAAACCATTTTTGAAAAATTGTCATTGGTAGCTGGTGAACTTACAAGAGGGTGGAATTCTCATTCTGTCCGATAACTTCAGTGTGGTGACTTATCTCAAACAGCAAAGCAGAACAAGTACTCAGACCTTTGTATTCTTGTTTTGGATTTTCTAAAGTGGTGTCCTCATTGACAATCCAGGTTTAAGTTCGACATGTTCTAGCTGGCTAATGTATTGGCAGACTCATTGTTCTGCAAGAAAGAACTAATACAAGGGTATGGTCATTTCATCCCTCAGTCTCGTACAATAGGTGCTCAATGGGATCGACTTGTGATGAACATGTTGGTGGTAAGGTGGAATGCCCAAAAAAAGCAACCTGGATCCAAAGGCCTGGATAATTTGATGCATTCTGTTGACTGGAATGGTCGAATGTGTACACCTTTGATTCTGAACAAGATACAGAAATCAGAAGAATCAGAGTGTCTCCTCAGCCTGATTACTCCACTTGATGAGAAACAGTTAGCACCAATCACAGTTAACCTACCATTCAAGAATCATTGGCACACTGTGCTGTCATGGAAGAAAGGATATTGGACAAATCTGACTGATCTTCTATTCATTTGAATTTCACCTGGCCAATGACGCAGGAATTTATCATGGATATTAACCTGGCTGAACAGGATGCCATATGACTTGCTCTCAAGAGCTTAATGAGTTCACCTACCATATAAGTCCTGCCTCCTCATTACTTTGGCAGTCAGCAGGCAAAATCAGCAATACATTTCTTATTGGTGAACCTATCTGCTTGCAGTTCCAGCATGATGGATCAATATTGCCTATGAAGCCCCCTGCTTTCATTACCAGGAACAGGCTTCCATTCATGACGAATCAGATATTGGTAATAATACCTGTCTATCCTAGACACCTTATCTCATGGTCATTGATAGGACCCACTGCGAGCTCTGAAGTAGTATTTCAGGAATATCAAGCCATTAGATCAAGGGAGATCACACCTCTGTTACCTTCAAGAGTTAAGGATGATTTATCAACATAGATATTTTCATCATGAATAAAGTGGGCTATCTGTTCCACATTTCAGATGAAAACCACACCAATGAATCTGTTTCACATATTGGCTCATGAAGTTATGAGTGAAACTGTTGCCTGTCATTATTCATGCTGTGGGATGGAGATCCAAGTACACTTTTCCAGTTCTTATCAGAGATCATTCATCCCAAAGGGTTGAACTCGATCTGAAGGAACCTTTACGCATGGTACAAAAGGTTACCCTTTTAGATCGCTCGAAAGCTTCATGCAGATACAGCTTCACAACTTCCGCTGCATTTGCAGGAGGGAAATTTTTCCTCATTGAAGCCATTCCTTGACAGATGAGTCTTCTCTAGTCAGGTTATCTAAAAGCTGTCTCTCATACCTTACGGGACCAGAGATGGCATTTCTGGGTAAGGGAATGTATTTCCCTCTACCTCTCACCTATTCTTCTGAGGTGTTATGATTGGGTAATGTATTTAAAGAAGAAACCAATTATTTATAGTAAGATGTTTCTTCGAGAATACTTACCCACTCAGAATACACATACGCCCTCCCAGCCTCTCCGCAGTTCCATCCTTATAGAGAGCATCCCTTCCGATCTAGTAGTAACGGACATATTCATGGGATTTGGCGCCAATCCCTGTGCCAAGGGGAGATCACTTTGCCCAACGGCGACCTAAGTGTGCCGATAACTTTTAACCCCTTAGCTAAAAGATTTTAGCCCGAGAGGGCTTTATTTGTGGTGTAGTAGCAGTTCTCTTAAGGTATTATTATTGGGTAAGTATTCTTGAAAAAACATATTTTACTATAAAAATAGGTTTCCTTTCTAAATTATAAGTTTTCTTCGTCTAATTTCATCAAGAGTAATCTTGGGCAGGGGGAGCTCCTTATTGATTCTGAGACTTCGAGGTCAAAGGTCAAGGTTACTGGAACTGACATGGTAATTTGGGGTTTCTGTTTGATAAATCAATTTTCACCAAATTTCATTCATAGTCTACCCATGGGCAGAGGCATCTCCAGAGATGGTCATGGTCACAGGTGCTCAAATTGTCATTTTGGGTTACAAATGATAAATCTACTTTCCTCAAGTTTCTTGCACCCAATTGTTATCAACTTTTCATACTTTCCTTTCATACATTTAATTAAGGACATTTCTTTATTGAGTCTGCAATCAACTGGTAAGTGGTCATGGACACTGGATGTGAAATTACAAAGTAATGTTAATTTTACATTTGTAGTAGCAAATGTTTGGTTATGCAGATTAGTCATTCTAATAAAGGCTATTTTTTTCTGTAACAGCCCTGAACTTAGTTGAATGAGTTTTGATGGAATATCTAAAGTGTAAGCTAATAAGAAAAAAGAATGTTCTAATTGAATCATTGAGAATTTCTGATCTCCAGAGAGAGATAAATTTCTCATCATTCAGGCCAGTTGTGGTAACAGAATTGTACATTACATTGCTTATATTAGGAAATAGCTTTTGTTCTGATTGTATTTGTTTCTGTTTAACAGGCATCAGCCTATCTCAAGCAAGGGAAATACAAGTTTGCAGAAGTTCTTTACAAAGAAGTTCTCACCAGAGCACATGAAAAAGAATTTGGAAAAGTAGATGGTATGTACAGCATGCTCCAAATTAATGTAGTGAGATTCAGATAATTGTCTTGGTTTGTAAGTTGCTTTGTCAACAGCAAAGAACCCAACTCTTGATGGATAAATATTTAAGGCTGCATACAAATTAAGCTTATGAAAAAGCATCAGGAATTAAGTTGTAAGACTGTTTTGCATTATGTTATATTCTCAAAAACAGGGGTTTTGAACATGTGGCACGTTGAGATGTTTCCTGCGTCCAGCAGTGACATCTGGAATATGTTAAAATAATTAATAATGCAAAAAAAAATATCTTGACAACCAGCCAGTTTTGATAAAAACTCAATTGTTACATCGTTTACCTCTTTCAAACATTTAAACTTTCTACCTTTTATATGAGCCTCTTTTGCCGAATGCAAAGATTTCAGTGATGCAGCCCATGGGCCAGTGCACTAGTCCTCATGCTATGTCACGGAATGGAGAACGGACCAAACTTTCTACACTTTTCAGTATTTAGAGGGACATAATTCCAAAGAAAGGACTGAAATTGTAGACCTCCCAACCCTTATGATTTTGATTAAGTCTTATGAAAATGATCCTTAAAATACGGACTTGCAGAATAAAAGCACAAATTATGGAAATACAGTTGTTTGCGGTAAAGTCTGGATATTGGGTTGTCCGTGTTTGATTCAGATCTGGTTTTCACATTAGATTCAGTGGAATTACTTAGGGAACCAGACGAACTTTACAGGAGTAACTCAGACACTAAACTGCACATATCTTGTGATGCAAAACATCTGCATGATCAAGCTGTTGCTTATTTGTTTAAAAATGGCATCCATCAAGCGATACATTTTCAGGATGAACGGGACAATAAACCTATTAAAAAGTTTTAATAATACAGTAAAATAAAATGGAATATTCATTTTGGGGGAGTAAAAAAAGCAGGAAGGCCAACAGTTACGTTTAGTGAACTTAATATGTTGATATGAGTATGTCACATGGTGGGAATGATGATTACTGTCTCCACGGCCCTCATGAAATTTAATATTTTTAAGGATTATGTCATGTTGACAGATAGCAAGAAGCCATTTGGAATTGCAAGTTTTGATAATTGGAGGTAATTGAGGTTCAGGTAAACTTTACAAACTTGTTAGACCAAGTTGAAGACATTGTTTACATTTGCTGCATCAGTCTTGAATCGTGCTTCAGGACATTTAAATACATGTCTTCCAGATAGACAATAGCAGTAAATGATATTTTGTTACACAATTCTGAAAAGTGTTCTAACTTACCGAAAAAAATGAACTGCCTTAATGGTAAGATCTTGTTAGGGTTGGCAGGTCTAAAATTGTTGTGGATGAGCAAATAATGAAGATGTTTTTCAATGCTTTTTTGCCAGGCGATTTTGAGTTCACTGGGCTTGTCTCTAGTATGCTTTCCCTTTCTTTTTTATGCATGTGTTATGATGTGTACTTCATTTTTATGAGCTGTAAAAACCAAAAAGCTGATTTGAAACCATATAGTTTTTATTAAATTGATGAAGTCATTCAGCTGCTCTGTTAAACTATAAGCATTAAGATAACCTAAGTGTACATTTTGAGAGGGGAAAGAAGGACATGAGGCTCTTCAGTAAACTCATATCAGATGTTGATTTACATACATGTACCATAATTTTCTTGTTGAACAGAGGCAGTTCAAGGTTATGCACGTATGAAAACTTTTCTAATTAAATCATTGCTGTGATCATTTTTGCAGTTTCACAGTTGATGCACACTACATGAATAAAGTGTTAATTGAAGTTCGTGTTTTAATTAGAATGCATTTCTTGGGATATATACATACAACAATGTTTTATTGAAATAATTGAAACTTTTCCCAAAAATACTGGCATTCAGAAACATACTTTAAAAGATGTTATTTTAGTTTTTTAGGGTAGAGGATAGATGTATGCAGTATAGTTTGTATTATGGTTACGATAAAAGTTTCATTAAGGTTTTTTGGTTGCTGTTCTTCAACATAGTTTTGAGATAGACTATAGACGTAGATAATATTTTATGTGCAAACACTTTCTGTGGATTTACATGTTTGTGGCAGTCTGTGATCTCATTTTCCAAGACACTATTTACTTTCAATAAGTTTTTCATAATAAACACTCAGCCCATCTTTGGTGTTCGTTTGGAAGTGTATCAGACTTGTTAATCCAAGGGTCATGGGTTCAACACCTGCACAGGCAAACCATGGATTACCTACCTTGGTGTGCCTTTGGGAAAGGCTTTTAGCTCACATTTTTTTGGCATGATATAGCTAATGCTGTGCTAAAAGTGCTGTGATGTAGAGATAATGACATACGGCCAAGATTGTTATTACCTAGATGCAGCCCTGGACAAGGAAGAAGGCTATTGATTTGGAGATAAGATGGTCAAAGGTCCAAATCACCTTGACTTTGAATGGGAAAAGAAAATTGGTTTCCATTTATTCAGTTTAGCAAACTTTATTGATGGCTTGCACTTGACATGAGGAAGAAACAGATTTGGGGATTCAAAAGATAAAAGATAAAGGTCAGTGTGACTCAAGGCATCAATTTCACTTCTCCTTGCCAGTGCTGTGACCCAAGCAAGAAACCACGGACATTGACCAATCTTTGTAAATGTCTTGCACTTGTGCTTAGAAAAATATCCATTTAGGTTACTGTGTGACATTGTATGCTTGAACTTTTTCATTCTTTGGAGTTTCAATTTATTTCTTAAGAAACATCTACATGAGGAACTTAAGGATTGTAAATAAATATTTGATCTTTCTCCAGTGTTTGTCAAAATTTTGTGAACAAGTTAACTATTTTGTTTCCCAAACATTTTGTTTTCAATACATGGCAAGATATATTATTACTATATTCTGACTTGTTAAGGATTTGTATTAGTGATCAACTGCAATTCAAATTTCAGGTGATAATAAACCAATTTGGATGCAAGCAGAAGAGAGGGAAGAAAATAAGGTATGCTTAGTAATGGCTTATTCAAAATGATTAAGGTTCTGATATTATATTGAACATCTGTGCTGTTTACTGTTTGCACTCATGTACAAGTTGGACCCAACTAGAAGCTGCATAGACTCAGATCTCCTGTTGCATAATACACCATACAGTCTTTGTGCAGTTTGTTATGAGTTATCAGTAGAACAAACATAGACCCTGATTTTCTGGCACATTGTGCAGTGGCAGAACAGACTGTGTTGATTGCAATTGGACCTGATTTAAAAGGGAGTATATGTAGTCAGTGCATAATCATTGTTTGTTTGAAAGTTTGCACCTACATTTGTTGCAGCCGAATGAGGGTGTGTACAAAAATTACCATTGTGTTGATTAGTACAACTTGTAGTTTGATCAGTCAAAAGCATTTGTGAAAACATAGTGTGTGCCAGTTGTAGGCTTGCTAGCTTTAAATAACTTGTAACTTTAAGATTTATTTAATAATTCTAATGGTTATGAATGGACAGAATTTTCAGCAATCTGATTGGGTATAAATAGTCACGTGATACTGATAAAGAATTTTTTTTATAAATTGGTAAATTCTGCAGACTACTTTTGGTTCCGATATTCCAGGTAATATTATGTGAAGCTTAATCTATAATGTCTTCCACTATAATAATAACATAAAGCCCCAGCCACCCACCTGTGTGATTTCTGCCCAAAATGTGCAACCCCCCTGATTAAAATTGACCATTATAAGTTAAAACAAAGTAATTGCACAGTCATTTTGCATTCCAGCACTTACCCTTTTGCCAAGGAAAGCACCCAACAGGCTTTACAAGCCTGTCTTCAGAAATTATTGCATATTGTTTCAATGTTTCACCTGCTGTTATTAATGGTCAGGGCCATATTTTGAGCAAGGGGTCTCACTAAAAATGGACACGATTTAGCAGTTGAAAGATTGAAATGTGTAGAAAGCAAGAACAACAGATGCTATAACAATACATGCCATGTGCAAGTGTAAAGTTGGGGAAAAAAAATATAGCATGGAGTAAACAGCATCAACCAATTTTTTTTTATGTATCAAAAATAATGATCTTAACAAGCTCCTTATATCACAGACATGATGCTCTGACACTCTACCCTACATTACTATATAAAGAATCCACGATTCTTGGCTAGCGAAGAGTGGGCTATGTATACTGTTGCAGTTAAGAGGCTAATCAAAGAAAACTTTGATCTACCTAAAAGTGAATATATTGTTGATGAAATCTGCTGATCTGATGACAGAAAGGAAGTAAATTGGAATTGACAGGATTAAATGATTATTGTTGAGTATTTGTCTGTGTAAATTTTACCTTCTCACTGACAAAGTCAGCATAAAGTTGACAGGATTAAATGATTATTGTTGAGTATTTGTCTGTGTAAATTTTACCTTCTCACTGACAAAGTCAGCATAAAGTTGACAGGATTAAATGATTATTGTTGAGTATTTGTCTGTGTAAATTTTACCTTCTCACTGACAAAGTCAGCATAAAGTTGACAGGATTAAATGATTATTGTTGAGTATTTGTCTGTGTAAATTTTACCTTCTCACTGACAAAGTCAGCATAAAGTTGACAGGATTAAATGATTATTGTTGAGTATTTGTCTGTGTAAATTTTACCTTCTCACTGACAAAGTCAGCATAAAGTTGACAGGATTAAATGATTATTGTTGAGTATTTGTCTGTGTAAATTTTACCTTCTCACTGACAAAGTCAGCATAAAGTTGACAGGATTAAATGATTATTGTTGAGTATTTGTCTGTGTAAATTTTACCTTCTCACTGACAAAGTCAGCATAAAGTTGACAGGATTAAATGATTATTGTTGAGTATTTGTCTGTGTAAATTTTACCTTCTCACTCACAAAGTCAGACTTCAGACTTTACTTTTTGTGGGTGATTAGGTAAAATGTACATACTGATAAATACCCAACCATTAAAAGTTTTTTGTTGACTTGTAAACTGTAAATTATAAAAAGGAGAATATTAAATGCTCAGTACAAAATGTACTTGGGAACCAGGCAAGGCACTTTCAACAGAGAGTTGTCACCCAATGCAGTTTGTAAATTAGCATAATTTGCATGTGAACGCTGAATATTCAGAGTACCCTGGCATGTACTTCTTAAACTGCCTTCCGTGGGTAACCATGTCTATATAAATGGAACAGCCATCATTTCCTGCAATGTTGAATTTTTTTAGTTTAGAGGCAGTCATGTAAAGAACATTGTGTGTGTGTGTAATCTGTATCATTGAAACAGATATTTTTACATTCATGTACGAGGATCAAAATTCTTCCAACGTCCAAGATATGCATACTAATAAGATTGTTCTCATTGCATGTGAAGCAAAATAAAGTGTTCTGACCCTGTATTCATAAATTAAGTAATAAAAAGGAGCAAAACCAACAAGTTTTGTAAAACTTGACGCATAATTTAATTATCAAAGTTATAAATGAAAATGTGAGAGAAACTTACAGTATTATGAAGAGAATCCAAAATAATCTTGAAACAATTACATTAAAGTCCAAAGAATGAAAAGTTCCTTATAAACTTTAGAACCAGAAACATACTGGTCTACCAAAAATCATGATGGTGTCAAAATGGCATCAAGAACTCCTTTGAACAATTCATTTTAGTTCTAAAATAATATTATAATCCAAACACTGAGCACTTTATTTCCACAGAACAGTCCAAACAAATGTTTTTCCTCTTAAATAATTTCTAAGTACAACATAAAACATGTCTGCAGACTTGATGTTACAACAGGAACACATGAGATGAAAATGACTCAGATATAGGAATGAAATCTGATTGCTCATTTCTCACCTTATTTATACCATCGATTACTACTTACCTAGTCATGTGAGCTAACTCATCCAAGAAGAATTAACTTAATTTTTCTGGAACAACAATTTATCTGTTCAATGGGATAAAGGGCAAATCTTGTAAATATGCTTCCTAATAATTCTATTATTAGTAACTGTCAAGACATACATAAGCATCTATTTATAGATTCTGTGTAATTTTAAGCTCTTAATATTCCAAACACAGTCCCCAGTCATGTTGGCAAAAACTAACTCAAGATATTCACTACAATTTACAGTCATGAATAAAAATTAGATAAAATCATCTACCAGGAGTTAAAAAAAACCATAGATACATTAACAATAGTGAATAATATTGTATGTATCTCACACCTTCAGAATTTGTTTTTATATGCCAGACATTTGTGTCAGGACTGATATTTTGACCACTATTAAAATACCCAAAATATGATAATGTAAGTTTGCTAAGAAACTCTTATCTAGACTTGAGCGTGATAAAATAATTGTTTCACCGGTAAGTGGATATTTAACCTAATCTTGCTTGTACAATGCAAGAGGTGTGAAATTGTATTGGGGCTTCTCTAAACAGCATAATGTAAATTCTACTGGGGGAATTAGTAAAGTTTTAATTGGCCAAGCCACTTTTTACCCAGTCCGGATGAGAGAAGGAGTGGTTTTCTTGAGCCCTGCTGTTATGTGTAGGCTCGTACAAATGTAACAAAAGAAAAGAGTGAAGTCAACAAGCTTTGTAAATTTTAACAAAATAATTTATTTCCCTAGAAAACAAGGTAAAAATATGAAATAGGACTTACGGTTTGTGAATATAATCCAAATATTAATCCTAGAATTGAAAAAGACAAGTCCTATCACTAAACAGTTCTAATTGAATCCAGGTTCAAATCTTTATGAAGTTCCAATATGGAAGACGATGATGTCAGATGAGGTCGTTGTACTGATGGCAACAATTCCTCGTTGAAACACAATTTATAATGTTCTGTTTAGAATTCCAGAATAAATTTCCACTGAATGTTTTTGTCCCAGAAATTTTATAAAAAAGAGTACTTGTGTAGTTTTCTAGAGAATAAATTATTAAATTCCCAAAAATATATGAACTTCAGAACAAGCTGGCAACAACAATAAAAACCTCTTGAGCCCTCAAGGTTTAAAATACGACTGAACCAGAAAACACTGAGAAAACCCTCAATTTTAGATCACATGGTGGCCCACGTGGTCACCCAAATGGAACAACACAGTAAAAGCGCACAGCCAATAGACACGTAAGCCATGTAAGAACTTAACGAATCTTACTCTAAGATTCAATAAAAAAAGCTGTTTACAGATTAGAGCTATCACACAAGCAGAACATGACCTTGGTAATAGCCAATCATTTTTGCTTAGTGTTTTCAAAACGTCTCAACCAAGGTGAGCTAAAAATACTGATAATGTAATACCTTTTACGTTCAAATCAGGTCAAAACAGAGAAGTGATTTTTCGAAAATAGTCAAATCCCGTAAAATTATCATTATAATAAAATGTAATGAAACAAAAATAAAATAAAAAATGAATTTAAACTAACACACAAGTAATTAAATTACATATACGTAACACCTGCATTATACTAAAGCACAACAAAAACAGTATAGCAAGTATGATTGTAAATGCAAACTCTTTGACACACAACCAAAACAGTTCTTTTCCAAAGTCAGTGTCCTACTACCATAATACTCGGAAGTGTAATGTTAACTGGCCTATGTGCATCAGAATGATATGAAGCTGACATTTGCATTACTGACTACATTTTAAGAAAATCAAGAAAACGATTGTCAAATTTTCAGTGTATTTGTAATGTTATACTATAACTATTAAAAGACCAAACTTGGAAGTACTTCTCTTTCTCATTATAAAGCGATAGTTGGGGTCCATCATAGATGACCACATTATGTGCTGAACTGATTAAAATGCAGTAAAGCTGTATATACCGAACTGTGATATATTGAGAGTAACATAATATACAAAACTGGTATTGCTGGCTTTATCACAATTTGTCAGATAATTGTTTTGAAACGGGAATGAAGATATAAGACTCTGAAGTTTCACCTTTTTTTCAACTCTTATTGTTGTGCATTGGTATGATTTTAATCATGGGGTCCATTGTAGTAGCACACTATATCTGGAATTGAGTTATAAAGAGGTGCATTATAACAGGGAAGAGCTGTATATAAGATGGTGAGAGGGGGTAATGCTATGTGGAATTGCATGCATCTGTTGCTGAAGGAACATATGTCCTGCAACAGTTCATTAATTTGTTAGAGTTCATATGTATCTGTTTCCAAAACTATACAGAACACAAAATCTTATCCCAGACTGATGTCATAGTTATTTCCATGATTGGAAATATTGTCCATCTTTTCCTTGGTCTTGTGTAGTTCTCATTTGTCTCCTGGTGCTTGATGATTTTCATCTTCTAAGTAGTCTTTTGGTATATCTTCTGTCAGTTGTATACATGTTTGCTTTGTAATGGATGTTTTTACCACATTCGTTGTGTAATTTTCATTTGCCCCTTTTCATTAGATTTGAAGGAATTTAGTTCCTTGCTAGTGAAGTGCTGCTTCTTTCTTTTTTCATCCCTCTCTTAGAAATGGGGGTTAAGATTAGTCTTACCCCCTCCATTTGTTTTCTGGATGATTATTTAATGCATTTCCTTTTATTGTTTCAGTATGCCTGATGGTATGGGTAAATGTGGCCATACAAAGGCTGCTTGGAACTCTTACCTTCACTACGTGCCATGTATTTTGTGTGCAGTCATGGTTAATGTTCCTTTACTTCACTTGGGTCTAACAAGGTGTGGTACTAGGCTGTAAACTGCAGTACATATAGTGACAGGAGGAAGATACCTGCTTTCTCCTCTTTTTCACTGGAAGATATCCTCTGTTCCCTGAAGGGGTTTAGGGCACTTACTGATGTAAAGAAATCATCAGCTCCTGTAAGGGAGGAGTCTGTAGCTCTTTCTGGAAAACAAAAACTATCCACTTCTGGAAGGGTGGGGCCATCAGGGAGGGATCCTTGATGGATGAGGGAGATCACAAACACTTGGTAGAGAATCGGACCTTATGTTCATCTTACATTGGCAGGCCTGTTTATAGATTGAAGGGATCTCATTCATTGGACTCAAGTTCCCTGAATAGAGGCTTCCCATCCGGTTTTCATTGCCCAAGTGGTCCATGGCTGGTGACTGGGCACTGGGCAGCAGGTACCAGACACTGGGTGCCTAACACTTGCACTGGTCAGCACCAGGTACCTGATATCATGTAATGCATCAAATTCTGGACACTGGGTATCTGTCACTGATATTCCAATGACTGTCTCTAGGCAATGGGTTTAGACACAGGGCGCCAGTTACTGTAGCAGGCACTGGACTTTCACCATCTATTGGGGAACAGGATCAGAATGAAAACTCACCTCCTTGCCTATCTTGTCGTTCTGTCACTATTGGGAATTGGCTCTTTATAGGGAAGGGGATCATAGACGTATGTTCCATTGAACCCCAATGGTGTTTGAGAAATTTCAGTATTAAGAAAAAGGAGTGCCCCCTCCAAACCCACTGGAAGCTACTGTGAAGCTTTCTCCTTTGAATATATTTCCAAATCACATTAAGATGAGGAATAAGCTGGCTGTCTTCCAAATCCAGCTCTACTTAAAGGTTAAAAATTTGGTCAATATCATATAGACAAAAAGCATTCACTCTTGCCCATTATCTCCCCCTACACAACAAAGTGTCACTGGTTTTTAAGCTTCGCTACCATGCACAACATTCTACAGAATAAGCCTCCCATTAAATCCATGTGCCTGTGTGTGAAATTTAGGCCATCCTTTCCAAAGTTTGATTTTATTTGGATTAAAATTAATTCATAAGCAGATGGTATTCGTTATTTTTTTAATCTGATGGATATTTTATGAATTTTGTCACTTTTCTTGGACTTCATCCTTTAGACTGCAAGGTACAAATGCATTTGCTGATACATGTTGAATTTCAAGTATTCACCCACATTGTCTTTGGTTTGCACACATTGTTGATAAAATGGGTGTTACTGAACAGATTATTTAATGACTTATTAATACACTGACCTGTTAATTTATCCCTTGTTTCTATTTTTTTATTGTTTCAAAACATGACATATAAATGCAGTAAATGCATAAAATCAAAAGCAAGGGAAGAAATGCACGAGTTCTGCCTGGCTTGTACCAAATGTACCTCATGCATTGTTTGCAATTTGCTGTCCAAGGACACCTGGTCAGCCATTCTGCAAAAATTAGCAAAAGGCAAAGAGAAGTGGGGGGGGGGATGCTTGCAAAATTGGTATGAATGGACTAAGTATACAACCAAATGGAGAATCAGATGTGAGCCTTGTGGGGAGATGCTACCTGCCCTATCATCCAACACCCACAGAAGGACACTTTGCACCACAACGACATGGCAGATTTGGGGGAGATGAATGCAGATACAATGCAGTTGCAGTTGGATATACCAGCCTTTCAGAAATATTTGTTAATTTGTATAGGAGATGTCGATCCAGATCTTAACTTCAGGCCAAATCAGTCTAAGCATGGCCTACAGGCCTTTAAGACTTGGCACATGGAGTAGTTTTGGATTAGTGGATCGAGCATGTTGTGTAGTCTCACCATCTGGAGCCATACTAGCTGTCCAGCCAGCAAGCTGTCCCAACCTGGACACGATTACAGGGATCTCAGCGATGGGTCTGACCTTTCAGCCAAGACGACAGATGCATATAAGGACTGGGATGGTAGCAGAAAATTCATCCATCCTCCAGGTTTCAGACATGTCCAGTATTGAAGCTGACAAGACCAGCTTCGATACATTTGACAACTGCACTGACCATTCTTCCGGCAATCTGCCATATGTAACAAAATTGTGTGGCAGAGTTAGCTTTTCCTATGTTCACTGCCTACCAGCAGGATATTAGCAGTGTCTTTTTAAGGGATGATGGAATTGTCATTATTACCTCATGGTATGGTTTATCCTGAAATGGAAGCAGATGAGGACTGCAAGGAATCTGCATGTATTAATTTTGTCACCAAAGACTGTCTGGTTTTTGCAAACATTCACATTGTGACAATCTTTCAAAGATGTGGCAAGAACATTTTCAACCAGTGTTTCCGATCTGCTGTCGCAGCACAAAGAGCGTCTCCGACCTGATAATCCAAATATTCTCCAACCTCATTCCTGGCTGATATGAAATGATTTATCAACCAAGGTTTTTCGAGCAGCATTGCCAGCTGCATTTCTCAGGATAGGAGGCAGTTGATTTCCAGGGATTACAAAAGCAAGTGCAGAATATTCCCTGATTGGTGCAGTAGGAAAGGTGTTGATTCTCTCTGTCCCCTTTCAACTACTACTCCCCCATCAAAGGGCTATTGGGCAGCCCTCTCCAGTACTCTTTAAATTCTCTATGGACACCACCATTGGACAAGACCCTCATTTTTCAGAACTGATAAGGTACTTTGACCTTGAGATACCAGTTTCTTGTTCTTTAATGACTTGTTGGAACCTTTCATGTCTTCTTCGATCGTTATCTAAATCTCCTGATGAATCCAGAAGTAATGTTTCATTGAGAACTTTACCCTTTTCTTCTTGAGGACAATCTACTCAGTATTACCCCATTTATATGTAATGTTGCCATGAAGTGGGTGGTAATACATTGCATCATATGAAGGGGATGCTTATAAATTACATCACACTAATCTGGCAGTGAAGGGGTTGGTAATACATTCCATCAGATGCAATCTGGCCATTAAAGTTTGGTAGTGGTGGGGATAATACATTACATTATATGTAATCTGGCCATGAAGAGGTGGTAATACATTACATCAGATGTAATATGGCCATGGGGGGTGGGGTAATACATTGTGTAATCTGGCCATAAAGAGGTGGTAATACAATACATCAAATGTAATCTGGCCATGAAGGGGGTGGTAATACATTGCATCATCTGTAATGTGGACATGAAGAGGATTTTAATATATTACATCATATTTAATGTGGACATGAAGGTGGTGGCAATACATTGCATCATATTTAATGTGGTGATGAAGGGGATGGTAATACATTGATCATATTTAATCTGGCCATGAAGGTAGAATAAAACTTGAGGCAGAAGTGAGTGGTATTGAATCCATCATTAAAAGACGAAGTGAAACTAAATGTTGTGAACACAGCTGACAGCGTTATGTTACGTGTAGGCTTGTACAAAAGTAACAAAAGAAAAGAGTGAAGCCAACAAGCTTTGCAAGTTTTAACAAAATAATTTATTTCCCTAGAAAACAATGTAAAAATAGGAAATAGGACCTATGGTTTGTGAATATAATCCAAAAATTAATCCTAGAATTGAAAAATATAAGTCCTATCACTAAACAGTTCTAATTGAATCCAGGTTCGAATCTCTATGAAATTCCAATATGGAAGGCGATGGCATCAGATGAGGTCATTGTATTGATGGCAACAGATCCTCGTCGAATCACAATTTATAATGTTCCCGTTTAGAATTCCAGAATAAATTTCCACTGAATGTCTTTCTCCCAGAACTTTTATTAAAAAAAAAGCACTTGTGTAGTTTTCTAGAGAATAAATTATTAAATTCCCAGAAATATATGAACTTCAAAACAGTCTGGCATCAACAATAGAAACACCTTGTCCCCTCAAGGTGTAAGATACGACTGAATAAATCTACTACCAATTGGCTGTTTTAAGCCGTGATTTTAGATCACATGGTGGCTCACGTGACAGGTTACGTGACCACTAATTTGAACAGCGCAGTAAAAACAAAATGCTATTTAACACATAGGGAAGAATAGCCCTATCTAAGAATCAGATTCTCGTGCTGGAGAAATGAAAAAGAAAGGATGTTTACATTTAGCTAACACGTGGGCCGAACATGACCTTAGTAATAGCCAATCGTTTTCATTTGATGTTTACAAAATCTGTGATCCAAAGTGAGGTAAAACATAGTGCTTAAGTCATACTTTTACGTTCTAATCAGACTGATATTTTTTTCAAAAATATCAAATCCCGTCAAAATAATCATTACAATAAAATGTAATGAAACAAAAAATAAAAAATAAAAAAGAATTTAAAAATAACATACAAGTAATTAAATTACATACACGTAACACTTTCCCCCATAAAGAAAAAGAAAGATTTATGTAATAAAGCTTTCTTTTTACCATATGTAAACTATACATGAGGTAAAACAAAATTACATAAGAAAACTCTTATGAATTTTACAAAGTGTAGATGAAATAATATTTCTATATATGGGGAAAGTGCATCTGCAGTCAGATTGTCTTTTTCTTTGATGTGCCTGATGTCAAGATTATATTCTTGCAAAAACAAACTCCACCTTAATAATCTTTGATTTTTATTTTTCATCTTGTCGATGAAAGTAAGGGGGTTGTGATCACTAAACACAACAACCGGAGAAGGGGCTGAACTAATGTAAACTTCAAAATGCTGCAATGCCAATATTAAAGCCAAACATTCCTTCTCTATTGTTGAGTAATTTCTTTGGTGCTTATTTAATTTCTTAGAGAAATAGCACACTGGGAGATAACACCATTTCTATCTTCTTGAATTAATACTGCTCCAACCCCAACATCACTTGCATCAACAGATAATTTTAAAGATTGACTGAAATTTGGAGCTGTGAGAACCGACGCACTTTTAAGTATGGCCTTTAACCTATCAAAAGCCTCCTGACATTTTTCTTACTTAACAAGTTTGTCGGGGTTCAGCAATATTAGAAAAATTGGAACAAAATTTCCAATAGTATCCATCCATACCCAAAAATCGCATCAGTTGCTTCTTACTGACAGGCACAGGGAATTCAGAGATAGCCTTGACCTTAGCATCTATAGGTTTAACTTGACCATGTCCCACAATATGCCCTAGAAAAGTTACACAAGCACGGCAAAACTCACTTTTAGAAAAATTGTCAAACTTGCATCAGTGAGTCTGTCCAAGAATTTCCGAATTGTGGCTAGATGTTCTTTCCAGGTGTCATTGTAAATTATGACATCATCAATGTAAGCATCACAGTTATCTAGACCAGAGATAATCATACTCATCAAGTGTTGAAAAAGTACTTGGGTAACCCTTCATCCCGAACGGCATTACTTTATATTGATAGAGTCCATCTGGAGTCACAAATGCCAAAATTTCTTTTGCCCTTTCCATTAGTGGAATTTGCCAAAACCCTTTCAGAAGATCAAATTTGGTGACGTACTTGGCATTTCCAATTTTATCAATACAGTCATCGATTCTTGGTAATGGAAATGAATCTGTTTTTGTCACTCTGTTCACCTTCCTATAATCAGTGCACATACGGAAAGTTTTATCTGGTTTCAGAACAAGTATACATGGTGAACTCCAATCACTTTTACTGGGCTCTATGAAATCGTTCTCCAGCAAATACTGAATTTCCTTTTTCAAGTATTCCTGTTTGAGAGGGTTCATCCTTTATGGGTGTTGTTTCACAGGTTTTGAATCTACAATTTCAGCGTCATGAAACATTTTGTTTGTCCTTGTAGGAATATCTGGAAGCAAGTGCTCATATTCGAATAATAACTGTTTAAGTTCATTCCTTTCTTGTTGCAAATGTAGAAGTTTCTGGTCCAGATTTTTCATAATTTCCAAATTCTGAAGATTGTTGCTCGAAGATCAACAGAGACCGATTGAATTTCTTCATTTAAATCCTCAGTAAGTGGGACAGGTACAACTAAATTAATTGCATAATTTACTTGGCTATCACTTTCAATATACTCCTTTAACATGTTAATGTGGCAAAGTTGTTTTTGTTTTTGCCTACCAGGAGTATTTATGATGTAATTTAAATCATTTACTTTCTTTTCAACCGTGTATGGACTATAATACTTGGCCTTTAGGGGATTTTGTGGAATGGGCAAGAGAGCTAGAACTCTATCACCAGGCTGAAAACTCCTATCCCTTGAGTTTTTATCATATCTTGATTTCATTTTTAACTGAGTAGAGTGCAGATTTGCTCTTGAAATCTCACAAGCCTTCGACAACTTATACTTAAAATCAGAAACATAATCAAGAAGATTGAGTTCAGTATCTTCATTAGAAAGAAGTTTCTCTTTCAACAGCTTCAATGGTCCACGCACAGGATGTCTGAAAACTAGTTCAAAGGGACTGAATCCTAAAGATTCTTGAACGGACTCCCTAACAGCAAACAAAAGTAAATGAATGCCTTCATCCCAATCTTTACTCGTATCAAAGCAATATGACCGAATCATATTCTTCAAGGTCTGATGAAATCTTTCTAAAGCCCCTTTGGCTCTCAGGGTGGTAAGCAGAAGATTTAAATTGTTCAATGCCTAATTCGTGAATAGCTTGCTGGAAAATTCCAGACTTAAAATTTGACCCTTGATCCGATTGGACAGATTAGGGAAGGCCAAATTGAGTAAAAAACTTTATCAAAGCTTTTACTATGGTTTTGGTTTTAATATTCCTTAAAGGAATTGCCCCTGGGAATCTTGTTGATGCATACATAATGGTCAACAAATATTGGTTGCCTGACTTGGTCTTAGGTAAGGGACCAACACAATCTACCATAATTCTGCTAAATGCTTCATCAAATGCAGGAATAGGTTGCAGATGAGCCTTAGGTATCTTCTGATTGGGTTTTCCTACCATTTGACAAGTATGACAAGATCTACAAAATTTACAAACATCACTTTTGATTTTTTGCCAATGAAAGTGAGTCAAGATCTTGTTATAAGTTTTATTTATCCCTAAATGACCAGCCAGAGGAGTTTCATGGGCCAAACTAAGTATTTCCTGTCTGTAAGATTTTGGAACTACAATTTGATAGTTCACTGACCACTCGTCACTAGCAGGTACCTTGGGAGGTCTCCATTTTCTCATAAGAATTCCATTTTTAATGAAATAACAGACAGGTACTTCAGTGGCTTCAGTTTCACTAATGGCCCTCTGAAACAAACAGGAGATCTCAGGATCTTTTTCCTGTTCGACGACAAGTGATTGTCGTTTGTCACCCTGATTAGATAAAAGAGAATGAGTATTTAAAAGAGGATCACTGGGATCAATACCTTTTGATTGATCCAAATTAGGAGTGAAAGTGACCTCATCAAAAGCCTGACCAATACATGTGTCAGCTAAAGGAATATTTTCCTTATCAAAATCATTCTCAAGAGCTTTCTTTGCCATAGCTCTAGTAACTGCACAAGCTGGGTATAAATCAATATGATCAACTTTCTGATCCAAAGAATGCATGTCAGTTACAAGTGGATTAACCATAACCTTGTCTCCATCAAGGTCGTTGCCTAGTAACAAATGAATGCTCTCAACGGGTAAAGAAGACACTATACTGACTGCCACAGGTCCTGAAACTAAGTCTGATGACAAATTTACAGAAGGAGAGGAACATTAACAAAGCCGCACTCTACTCCCTGAATGAGAACACTCTCATTAGAACAGGACTTCTCAGAAAAAAGGCAAAGTACCTGATAACAAAAGACTCTGAGAAGCTCCTGTATCCCTTAAAATTTTAATAGGGATAGGATTGGCCAAATCACCCAAGAGTGATATAGAACCCTTTGATATGAATGGTTCATAATTCTACATAATAAAATCAGACTGGGGTTTATTAGACCCAACAAATGTGTTGCTTTCAATACATGACCGTGACCATGACCTCTTAGAAATAAGAGCATTTTGGATAGGTCTATCTTGATTCTGATGCCTATATTTCAATTTGAAGCAATCAAAAATACGTGTCCTTTTTTTCTTGCAACAGGTACACGTAGGAATAGACAAGGATTTGAATCAAGTTTATCAGAAGCTTGATTTTTAAAAGTTGTGCCAGATTGAGTTTTAGAAGGAGTTGTATTAGGCAGAAATACCTTTCTACCAGTAGACTGCTGAGTGAATGATTTGCTTACAACAGGAGCTTTATGAGTTAAGGAATACTTGTCAGCAGCACAAGCAGCATTTTCCAAGGTTTCAATCTCGTGCTCTTCAAGATGAGTCTTAATGTCACTAGGGACACAGTTCTTAAACTTGTCAAGTAATACAATTTGTTCGAGACTTTCATAATCATGTTCAACTTTCTTAGCTAAGCACCATCTCTTAAATACCTGCTCATTTTCTCTTGCAAATTCAACATAAGTTTGTCCAGCTTCTTTTTTATACTTTCTTAATTTTTGCCGATAAGCCTCAGGGACTATGCATAACTCTTTAAGATGCACTCCTTAACCAAATCATAGTCAGAACTTTGCTGTACTGACAGGGATGCATAGATATTTTGGGCTTTGCTAAAAAGTACACATTGCAATAATTGAGTCCAATGCTCCCTTGGCCATTTCAAATTTTCAGCAACTTTTTCAAAATAAATAAAATATTTCTACTTCTTTTTCACTAAAAGGGGGTACTAGCCTAAAATTCCTTGTAATATCAAAACTTGAATTTGTATGTAAAGTGAGATCGTGCTTTTCATTTGCCAGCTCTTTCTTTCATTTTAATTTGAAATTCCTTTTCATCCTTCTCTTTTTCCATCTGTATGTGCATTTGTTCTTTTTGAAACTCCAAGTGAATTTGTTTATCTTTCTCTCTTTCCTGTCTCTCTTTCTCCCTCTCTTCTAATTGCATTTGTTTATCTTTCTCTCTCTCCTATCTCTCTCTCTCCTCTTTCTCAAATTGTAATTTCATTTATTTATCATTCTCTCTTTCCTGTCTCTTTCTCCTCTTTTCCAAATTGCAATTGCAATTTCTTCTCTTCTAATTGCAACTGCAATTGTTTATCTTTCTCTCTTTCCTCTTTCTGAAGCTCGAGCTTTCTTAACTCCAGTTCCATCTTGTATTTCATTTTTATGTCAGTCTGATACAGACTTACTGACCAAAGCCAAAACACATTTATCGAAAACATTCTTCTCTACCAAAGATTGAATCAAAATGTTTTTAATTTCTTGCTTCATTAAGGAAGCTTTTGTGTCAGAAGGATCATATTTTCTGGCAAATTTAAGCAATTCATCTTTTTTCAAACTATCCAACTGCTCCTGAGTAGGACTAGAAAGAAAAGTCTCCACTTTTAATGACATTGTGAATGAAAGCCTGTTGTTTTCACTAAAGATTTTAAACAAAATGTAAAATAGTACTTTGAATTTAAAAGCTAGGGGAATTTAAATTTCAAAAAACAATTTTCTGAAATATTTTAGCCAGAATTCATATATCCCAGATGAGCCCCCAATTTTCTCTTGCTGCTTGTAGGCTCGTACAAAAGTAACAAATAATAATTTATTTGCCTAGAAAACAATGTAAAAATAGGAAATAGGACTTAACGGTTTGTGAATATAATCCAAAAATTAATCCTAGAATTGAAAAATATAAGTCCTATCACTAAACAGTTCTAATTGAATCCAGGTTCGAATCTATGAAATTCCATTATGGAATGCGATGACGTCAGATGAGGTCGTTGTACTGATGGCAACAGATCCTCGTCGAATCACAATTTATAATGTTCCCGTTTAGAATTCCAGAATAAATTTCCACTGAATGTCTTTCTCCCAGAACTTTTATGTAAAAAAAAAGTACTTGTTTAGTTTTCTAGAGAATAAATTATTAAATTCCAAAAATAGTCATTTTAGCAATGTACAGTCTGCATATCGCCCTTGCCACAGTACTGAAACTACTCTTCTGAAAGTAGTTAATGACCTTCTCTCTGCTTTGGATAGCGGAAAGATTACAGTCCTCACTCTCCTTGACTTGTCTGCAGCATTTGACACAATAGACCATGATATATTACTTCACCATCTCCAGCATGTATTTGGCATTCACGATACAGCCTTACTATGGTTCAAGTCCTACTTGGTCAACAGGACACAAATTGTGTCCCAAATGGAAAACACTCCAGCCCAGTTGATCTATGTTGTGGTGTTCCACAGGGGTCTGTTCTTGGACCTGTTCTCTTCATTCTATACACTCAGCCACTCTCAGGTGTCATAGATCATCATCCAGTATCTCACCAATTGTATGCTGATGACACCCAAATATACAAATCTAGCCACCCAACTGAAGTTGAAGCTACCACCCAAGGCGTAGAGAGCTTCATTTCCGATGTGAAATCATGGATGACATGTAACAAGCTGCAGATGAATGATGATAAAACTGAAGCCATTCTGATTACAACACAAAGACTTTCTCATTCACATCCTTTACCTCAGACAATAAGTATCAGCAACACCAACATTAAATTCACAGTCAGTACGAAACCTAGGTGTTACTCTCAACAGTACTGTCTCATTGCACCAACATGTCATGAACATATGCAATGCTGCATATCTTGAGCTGAGACGCATCAGCTCCATTTGCAAGTATCTTTCAGTTGATGCCACTAAAACACTTGTGTGTTCCTTAGTACTTTCAAGACTGGGCTATTGTAACTCAATTCTGTCCGGTTCGTCTCAATATCTACTCCAGAAACTTCAAAAAGTTCAAAACACAGCTTCTCAGATCATCCTTAGAGTACCACAATCAGAGCAGGCCTCCCCCTGCTCTGTACCCTACACTGGCTATCCATTTGATCCAGAATTAAACACAAAATTTGTTCTCTGTGCTACGTTTCACTGACGGGCTCCAGTCCAACATACCTATCTGACCTCACCCATGTGTACACACCAGCAAGATACTTACACTCCTCTTCTGGCACTCGTATTCTCATTATTCCCACTATGAAAATGAAATCATATGGACAACGTTCTTTTGCATACCAGGGCCCAGCAACTTGGAACAAATTGCCTGCTGAACTTAGACACAAAGACACAGTGATCTCATTCAAGAGTGCTCTTAAAACTCACCTATTTCAACTGCAAGAACAGACTTAAAGACCTAATAATGTTTCCTTACCTTAAATATTTACAGCATGTTTTCTGTTTTCTAATTTCGTGGTGTTTGTTTTTATTTTTGTAATCATATTATATGTTTTTTAAGTGTTGTCAGATGTTGTAAAGCGATTAGAGCTTCTAAAGATTAGGCGCTATACAATGTCCTCATTATTATTATTATTAATAATTTCAAAACAATCTGGCATCAACAATAGAAACACCTTGTACCCTCAAGGTGTAAGATACGACTGAATAAGTCTACTACCAATTGGCTGTTTTAAGCTGCGATTTTAGATCACATGGTGGCTCACGTGACGGGTTACGTGACCACTAATTTGAACAGCGCAGTAAAAAGAAAAAAACGCCATTTAACATGTAGGGAAGAATAGCCCTTTCAAAGAATCAGATTCTCAAGCTGGAGAAATGAAAAAGAAAGGCTGTTTACATTTAGCTAAGACATGGGCCAAACATGGCCTTGGTAGTAGCCAATCATTTTCACTCAGTGTTTACAAAATCTGTGAACCAAAGTGAGCTAAAAACATAGTGCTTAAGTCATACTTTTACGTTCTAATCAGACTGATATTTTTTCAAAAATATCAAATCCGGTCAAAATAATCATTACAATAAGATGTAATGAAACAAAAAATAAAAAATAAAAAAGAATTTAAAAACTAACACACAAGTAATTAAATTATGTATATGTAACAGTTACGGAATACACATGGGTCTGTTTAGACAGATTCTATTCTGGTTGTATTTCTATCTGACCCATGACTTGCAGAATATCAGTATCAACATCCCTGTGATGGAAAAGATTTACCTGCATCACAAAGGGCAGCACACTAGTAGTAGTTTCCGTCATTTTTTTTTTATTTCCTGGCCTGTAGACCTAAAGTCCTTTGACTGAAGCAGCTTCAAAAAAGCAGTCTGCAGATTTCAGGTATAGCTGTACTGAAATTAACTATATTTAAAGTGGTTTAGATGGTCACTAGTCATCATCATCATCATCAATCCCTTAACCCAAGAGGTCGTTGGGGCACCACAGTTGATTTTACAACCAATTCTCTCCATCTTTCCCAGTTCTCTACTGCCCTTTGGGAATCTCCAAATCCCATGCCTGTCCACTCCTTAATGTTGTCTTCCCACCTCTTTTTCTGTCCGCCTCTTCTTCTGCACCCTCGCACTGTGCCTTGCAAGATTGTTTTTGCCAGTCCAGGTGATTTTGAGACATGGCCATACCACTTCAGTTTGCGCTTTTTTACAGTGGTCAAGAGGTCTTCATAAGATCTGATGGCTCATTGGATCCTGTTGTGGACTTCTTCGTTGGTTATATGGTCAATATATGAGATGCCCAAGATCTTGCGGTAGCATCTCATTTCAAAGGTTTGAATCCTCATTTGTAGATCTGATGCAAGCATCCATGTTTCACAAGCATACAGAAAAATGGATATGACAGTCAAGTGCATCAACCTTATTTTGGAACCAAAAGCAATGTTGGTATCTTTCCATATTGGTCTCAACCTTCTTATTGCTGCTGTTGTCTGGGCAATCCTGCAAAGTAGTTCTGGTTTGGAGCCCTCATCTGTGGTAAATGATCCCAAATACTTGAAGCTTGTGACTCTTCCCAGCTTCTGTCCACTGACCTTTATTTCTGCATTGATGCTGTTGGTGTTGTTTGTCATCAGTTTGTTTTTTTTTTGGCGCTAATCTCCATACTGTATGCTGTGGAGGTTGTGTCAAGGCACTCATCCAAGTCAGCCAGTTCACTAGTACCAAACCAAATAAGTTCAAATATGTTGCCATTTTAAATCAGAGGACGCACACCATAACAGTACCTAGCTTTATTTTCCTTGACTGAATATTAGATGTTTTAAATCTTTTCTTGCAGGGAAAAAACAAAGATGGATCTCAGATGCCAGAGTATGGAAGCTGGCATAAAGCAGCTAAAGTAGATAGGTAAGTTCATTCATGATAATCAAACTTCATCTTACTGTTTCCTGAGTGTTTGCAATAGTTATGAACAAAACATCTGGATAATGCCATACACTTGTATTTTAATAACAGTAATATATTGACTGTAACTATTGCCTTATACTTGTAATACTTGTCTTGGGCAGAATTTAACAGTACTGCTGAAGCAAGTACTAACATACAATTCCAGAACTACCACACAGGAGGATTTACTCTAACACCAGCAAAGGAAGGGGAAGAACAGAGAAGTGACACTAGATGAACATGGTACAATAAAATCTCCCAAAATTACCAAGATAGCTAAAATCACAAACAGATAATGCATAGACTGATGGAATAATCAGTTAAAATAGAAAATTATAATAATTTGCTGAAAAATGTATTTGAATGTGTTGTTGTAGGGTTTAACGCCATTTTTCAGCACAAGTTAGTCTATACATGGCGGCCAGTATAAATGGTGGAGGAAGAACCCAGGAAAACCCTGGGAAAAACCACCCACCCACAAGAAGCTGCTGGCAAATTTTCTCATGTACCCATGTTAGCCAAGCCTGAGACTCAAACCCACACAGACAGAGGTGAGATGGCAGTGATCGAGAACGGTGAGTGCTTTAGACCACTAGGCCACTTATTTGAATGTGTAAACATAAGGAAATTTTCATCCATGGAAAAGAGGAGTATCTCTGCTCTACATTCTAGAATGTTCCATATAATGAGCTTAGACAAGTGGATATGGCATCCTCAAAGGTAAGCAAGGCAATAGTGACGGGTAAGTGTTACGTTATTCACATTAGTTTTACACCCCATCCACCCCACCCACAAACTTCATTGATATTCACATTGAATTTCACAAATAAACAAGTAATGTACTCTGAATGAAGGAGTATTTTTTTGAAGTTTCAGTTTTTATGATACAGACTAAAACTCACTAAGACCACACAATTGGAAAAGTGATCTTAATAATGGGAAGGTCCCAGTAATGACATATATTTATTACTAAGACAGCAGTGAATTTTTTAAAAATTTATAAATGCTTTATTGGAGTGGTTATTAGACTGCTTTTTTTTCTTACCCATGTTAACATAGTAGGACTAAGGTATCACTCTTTAGGTGGTGATGGTGGCAGTCACAGCTGAGATGTTGACAGTGTTAAAGTTTTGCATTAAAATTTTGTGTTAAAGTTCTTGCATGCCAGATACAGGTGGGAATACATCAACACAGTTGATGATAAAACAGCCATTTCTTTTAAATACTTGTGTTGTTGTTCATTGTGTTTAGCATCATATACTAAAAAAAAGAGATTCCCATTTTGTAGAGTCTATCCTTTATTTACCACAACACTCATAAAAGGAAAGTAAACAAAAAACTTTTGAACATCAAGCTTTATGTTAAAAAAAGGTGTACTTTATGCTTAATCTTGAGTGAAGACAGATGCATCAGCGGACATTCACAGATGCCAAAGTGATTGAATGTTAAGCTTCCGCCAAAGCAGGCTTGACAATAAATGTTCATTCTTACCTATTGTTTGGTTTCCTGCTTATGTTCCAGTCCCACAGTAACAACAACCTTGAAAAATTTGGGGGCTCTTTACAGAAGGCAGGGAAAGTATGAAGCTGCAGAGACCTTGGAAGAATGTGCAATGCGTTCAAAGAAAAATGTAAGTCTTGCTGCCTGTGAACCCAGTTTCTTGTACATTTGTGTATATACTCTGGAATGTATATATGTAGGCATCTAATGTTTTTTTGTATTTTATAATTCCTTCAGGTTGCATGAAATACATCTGTACATGTTTCAGGTTTCTTCAAACATCCAGTGTCTTAGTTATTTTGGTGGAGGACATCCATAAAAGTTGAATATTGTTAGATGACTGCACAGAATTGTTTTTCAGTTTTCTTTTTTATGGTTCCTTTTTGGGAGTCAGGGTGTATGGTACTTTTAGCATGTTATTGGCTGTATCATATTGGGGGGAAATGGGAGCTAAATGTCTTTCACAAGGACATGCCAAGGTAGGTATTGAATCTGTAGTCCTTTGATTATAAGTCCCGACACTCAGCTCCATAGTTTTCAAATTAGAATGGAAGAGATGTAATTGCGTGTCCATAATTTTATTATGGGGGCTTAGATAGATGAATATTTACAAGAGTATATATATATATATATATATATATGGACAGAATCTTCTCCATCTTAATTAGTAATAATTTGAAGGGAAAAAAGGATGGGATATGACCTAAATTGGGATGGGTTCATGGTGACTCAGTGATTAAGGTATTGAACTCTTGACTAGAAGGGTGCAATTTTGATTCCCCCCATCAGATCAGTCAAGAATGTTTTCTATTGTGTATTGCTGAGTAGAGCACTTTATTCGTCTTACCTTGGCATGGTATTACCTTTAAAGTTGAACTGTACATGACCAAACAAACTAAATTGGGCATAAATCTGATTTCTTTAAATTGAAAATGCCATCCTACCCATATAGATGAATTGGATTCTATACCATACCCACAAGAAGATAAGTGCACATCTTTTCATACAGTTATAAGTCTCTGTGGGTTTTGTTTATGGAAGTAGGTTGAGTATCATGTTTAAAATACTCAATACCAGTGTTTTGTGTATGGAAATTGGTCAAGTATCATATTTAACATACTCAATATCAGTGTCTTGTTTATGGAAATAGGTCGAGTATCATATTTAACATACTCAATATTAGTGTTTTGTTTATGGAAATAGGGCGAGTATCATATTTAACATACTCAATTTCAGTATATTATGCAACATAAAATAATGAATGGCCTTCAACAGCTTTTATTTTCTGACATTACAGTTGTAGTGAAAGTTTATTCTTGTCATGTTGTATTGTGTGTATTATTTTAAAGGGTTCAACTATAAGGCAGATTTTTCCAGTCCTTTAAAATGATTGAGAAAATAAATATGGGATATAATGTCAAAGCCCAAGAACACTATCTGTGAGAAAATTGGACCATCTGCATCTCAGTAATCATTAATTGACTTATTTCTTTACACTATTTGCATTAACTACCAAGAACGTGAGATGCCAGGAATTGATGGTTTGGACCAGTATTCTATTTCTGCACCCAGTTAATGGCATTTTTGTTACATCTCTAAATTATAAATGTTAAATCATTAGGATAAATCGATCACATTAATATTATCTCTTTAAACGAAATATTTAATGTAGTAAGCACATTTTATGAATGTCTGTATGTTAATTTTAGTGGGATTAATAAGAAAAATGTTTTTGTGTCTTTACTCATGTTAATTCACTTTAACGTCTTACTTGTTTTGTCAAATCTTAAAATTGTTTAAAAAGTACAGGTTTATCATGCTAACTTTCTTGTGCATATATCGGCAAATGCAAACACTAAAAGTGTTCTGTCTCATGTGCCCAGTTTTGCGTAAGTATACATTGACTCTTGGTAACTGATACACAGTAATGTAATTTAACTTATGGCTAGTTAGACTTTGTTTCCCAGCAATAGTGGTGCTCTTCCATCATGTTGAATTTGACAGATCGGAATCCACAGTTGAGTGCAATGCAATATTCCATTCATACTGTAGAAAAACTTCATGTATAGTATAATTCAGAAGCATGTTGTACTGCAGTATTCATCTCCATTGACCCATATTTTATATCATACCAATTGCCTGTTTGCCACTTGTGTTATTAAAGAGTTACCTTTCATCATATAATGAACAGTACATCTCATAACCAATATATCTGAGCATTTGTCAAGTTGCCATTCAAGTTTCTGAAGGTTTAAAGTTGCAAAGAAAATTATTTTACGTTGATAAAGCGAATCAGTCATTTCTAAGTTGTTTTTTTTTTCTCACAAAGTTCCAGTCTTTAACAGTGGTAACAGTGTAATTCCTAGGTGAATAAGATTTTTCAAGTGTCATTAAAATAATGCACTGGAACCGAGACACTTGGGCTGACTTGCTCATTGAGCACCAGTCCTACACATCCAGAATTTTGGATTGAGACCCTAAAACAATTCAAATTACATGTAATTAGTAGGATACAAAAACTGAAGTAAAATGTTGTAAATTTATATTCATGTTCTTTAAATATACTGACCACCTCATTCTTATTCTTATATATCAGTGAGAGTGCAAATAGACATATATAAGTCTTAGGGATTGTGATGTTTAGTAAATATACATAGATGAGTATTTAATCTTAGGGATTATGTGATACATTGGATTAGTTTGAAAATTCATTGCATCAGTTTAGAATGCACTATAACTAAGAAAGTATCTGTTATATGTACCTAGTGGGATGTTGAATTTAATCAAACTTTGTTGTACAGTGTATGCCAAAATGCATATAATCCACATTGTCAATATTTATTTTAGGCATGACTTGGCTTGCAGCTTAACAATCCTGTGACATGCACTTATGCATTAAAAGGGGAAAGAAAATACATGTATATGTAATTCAAATGATCATGAATAAGCCATCACCAGAGAAATTCCTTCAGCATTTGTGGATATGACAATGAAACTAGGGTGCCAGTTTCATTGTTTTATCTTGCCTCTGTTTTATTCATCTCCAGGATGAAACACACAGTAATGTTTTAATGGTTTAGCAAGTGGTTGCTCAGTGTCTGATTATTCATTGCTTATTAATCTGCCCAATAATTACAAATACCAGCCATGAGAGGTCCATTGA
The DNA here is from genome assembly GCA_016617855.1 of Megalonaias nervosa. Taxonomy (NCBI): domain Eukaryota; kingdom Metazoa; phylum Mollusca; class Bivalvia; order Unionida; family Unionidae; genus Megalonaias; species Megalonaias nervosa. Next base: position 127,462 of record JAECUM010095522.1, read on the forward strand.
AGATTGAAGGCCATATCTTTGTACAACTGCAGAATGGTAAAATAAGGACTGTGACCTAGAGGCAGGTGCTTGTTATGTTGTAAAAGCTTTGGTAATTAAATACTTAAGGCAGAGATGGATTCTCTACAACTGTTATCAGTTGATGGCAAGTTTTACAACATCAGTGTTAAATGCACAGAAGTATTTTGTAACCTTGACAGAAAATAATCATTCACAGAAACAAAGTTATTAAATTGAATATTTACATCTGTGAAGTATTATTGTAACTTAAGCAGGTCATTTTGTGGCATACTGTAAAATGTTCTTGCGTGAGAATGGCTTTTAGATTGTGTATGTAATCACATATAGGCAAGTTATAAATTTGTTCACTGAACAGAAAAATCTTCAAAATAAAAATGTTGCAGTAGATTTATTTCAAGCATAGTGACCAATGAATTTTACTGTTTTGTTATGTTTTGAAAAGATGGAATTATTGGAAACAACTGCAAAGTCTTTTGAAAAATCTGGATGTAAGAAATAGAAACAATGTTGTATAAACTATTAATCCATGTCACAATCATATTAAATCCAATATAAAATGGAATTGAGAGGGTCCAATTGCAACAGTACCAAAAATGAAAAATGCATTTGCATGCACAAATGAAGCTGTCAGTTTTCAAGACAAAAACCTATATAAATTTGTAATAAGACATAATTTATCACATATATTTATTTCACTATAACATAAATGAGTAATCATACATACTTGGAATGCACATGTGAGTGAATTTTAGAGAATGTACTTGGAACCAAGTTTTGAATGTAGAGGTTGCTGAGTTCATACCTGGGAGTGCTTCTATAAGGGGCTCTAGTAGGGTTTTCATTTGAAAAGTTTACATAGGTTATCATGCACAGACATATATAGTTGCAATGCAGCAAAATTATGCACTTGCCCATGATTTTGCCTGGTAACTTCAATTACTTTTTTTTTTTCTATATATTAAAAGGCAGACGTTCTTCAAGACAGTTTCTTTCTGTATACATCTTTGATTCATCACGGTTTTGGGTTGTTTATTTTAAGGAATCTGTTTATTTATTAACCAAACAATGTATCTGTGCATGAATGAATTTGATGATTTAGAAGGATGGGAGGAAGACTATTTTGTATTAGTCATGAACTTCTCAAAAAGTATTCCAGCATGTGTTTGCTACTTTTCCCACAGTAAACCTGCAAATGGTCTGGGAATTCCTTTTCCCACAAAGTAAACATGCAAATGGTCTGGGAATTACTTTTCCCCACACAATAAACCTGCAAATGATCTGGGAATTTCTTTTCTCACACGGTAAACCTGCATAAATGGTCTGGGAATTCATTTGAGCTTAATATTCTCAAAACTCAAAATAAATATGCTTTTTGGATGTTTGAAGAAGATGCATGTTGTGTCACTTTTCTTATTTTGAATTACAAAGAATTCTTCAATAATGGGGTAATGGATCAACATTTTTGAAAGAAACATTTTCAGTGATGAATATTGATGCAGTTGTAGAAAATTAAGCTGTTAGACTCAGAAAATATTTCAGTTGACTGTTGTTGTTTACATCATAAAAACTGCAAGCAAAATTAGATCTATATCAGTAGTTGACACGGTATATGATTTATGGCAATTTTTCCACAACCCTTGCCAATACTTAAAGTTTAGAAAAGGTTTTCTCACTGCAGAACCACTCTGCCTTTTTGTTCAGATTACGGACTGTAGTGACAAGGTATACCATAGTCTTATATTTGATTTTTTAGTATGTGTAGATCCTATTTTCAGATGTTGGTAAATAAAAAGCCAAATTTTGTTCATGATTCCTAAAACAGTTCCTGTCGATTTTTCTTGACATCCATACCAACTGTCTTGCCTTACTGGACATGTGTTCTACAGATACATTTCATCACTCAACTCTAATCCAATATCTTTGAAGTAAATATTCAATAATTTTTTTCCATATTGCAGATATTCTTTAACAACATTTTAAATAAATGAAAACATTGCTTTGTTGCTCCAGAGCTGAATCTATTATCAGACTGTGTAACCTTTCCTTTATTTCCATTTAAACCTGAGCACAAAACCCAGCACAAGACCTTTACAAGTCTGGCATTTTATGGCAAGTTTTGGTTTTCTGTTAGGCGCTGGATGTTGTCAAACAGACGAAAATAGCGGAGGTGCTAGGTCCTGATTATACAAAAGAACACTCCTCAAATAGAGAGAGTCGGCAGCGCTCATACAGTCGAGAGCGAGTGCGCCGAGACTCAACGGAAAATGTCTCATATGATAAGAATGGTGAAGGTGATGAAGTGAGTATATTAGGTGTCTATTTGTTTTGGGATGGGTGAGTATGGTAAAGCATGGCCACTGGAAACATTCCAACAAAACCATGGCTAATGGGAGTAGTGGATCAGGGTTTAATTTACAGCTTAAAGATTCAGTTGATAACAGCAGTTGGATATATTTTTGTCCTTATAGACCTCTGCATTACAACATGTGTATGTGAGACCGAGTCAGATTCTATTTCATTCTCCATTAGTTTGACTTCATTCTCATTTTAAAAAGAAAAAATGTTTCATTGAGATAGAAATGTACCAGTTAGGTTAACATTGCCATGATATATATAGCCTGCAGTAGAGAATAGGCTGTCATTAGATATCTGCTCCTGTAGCTACTTTGCCATTGTTTATTATTTTTTTAAGTTTGGCAGGAATATAGAGCTTGGGGGAAGCATGATAATTTACACTAAAACAATTCAATCTTGTGTTTTGTTTGAATCACACTTTTTTACCTGTGTGGCTTATGAGCTGATTTTTGTTTTTAAGCTAATGCATGGTTTTTGCTGATTTTACACAAAGATTTAAATTACGGTTGGATGGTATAGAAAAAATTAAATTTTATCAAGAATCGGGGCAAAATCATAATTAATTCATGTTCCAAGTAACAAATAGGCCCTCTGCTGTTCATTAATCTGAAAAACTCATAAGCTCCAGTCCAAGAAACAGATAAAGGCTGATTCAAATATTTTGAGTTTTTTAAAACATTTACTATTCAAACATTTTGAATCCATACATAATGAAGTATAGACTTTGTTTTTTTATAGTATTAGAAGCTAATGTATTTTTGCTAAATTTTAAAACTTGCATTTGTAATATTTAAAAAAGCTAAAAGCAAACAAGATCAGCAGTTATATGAAAGATGTGTACAGTATGGCTGTTGAAAAGAATTAAACAAATGAGAAAGAAAACACTTGGAGGTTCATTAATAGTTGGGACTTGAAGTCTGAAATGGGTCAATACAAGTTGGCCCAGATTGCTTTTATAATGCAGTTTATTTTCTCTCACAACAATTATTGAGCCACTCACTACATATTTGTATTTTAATCTGAAGTCATTTCAAAATACTTGAGATAAATTATACTATTAACTGAATATATTGAAAATGAATATCTAGATATGACCTATACTGCTGCTCCCAAAGTCATAGCACTGATCCATCAAGATACTAGTGAAGTGTGTTTCACTGATCATCAAGTTGGAATGGTTTCCACATGTGCTGTTATTTTTTTCTTGTTCTCTGTATAGTTGCTGAAGCAGGCATTAGACTTACACCTAACTTGTGTAGTGGTAGAAAAATACCTTAACTTGGGTGTCAACACACACTAATTCTAAATACATTTTTGTCTGTTCAGAAAACAAGTTGGTATATGTAAGCCTTTGTCCTTGTGATTATGTTCATGCAACTTTATTTTTAGAATAAAAAAAATCAGGGAAAACTGATACCAGGAATCCCTTTATTACTAAATAAACATCCATTTGAAAAATGAAACACATTTCCACAAGGCATCTTCATTATAGGTCTCAAGGAAGTGTATGAAATTCTGTCAGCTGATGCTTCAGTAGGATCCATATATGAATGCATGGGGACACCAACTTATTTTCTTGACATTCAGATTATGTCAATATGAGAGTAAGACTGCATAGAGTACTCATTTTGCTTTTCATGCTGAACTCTAATTTAAATTTCAGGTGATTTCTTTTGTACCTTTTTTCCAGTTTTTGTTTTTTGCTTAAGTCTACCGTATTTACTGTATATCTTGTTACACATTAAAATAATTTTTTTCACCTAGATACTATGTCCCAAGACTTAGGAAATGAAATAAATTTGTGTTGAATTTGCCCTCCACATTGGCATGTTACAATAAAATAGATAAACAAAAACTTACTTGATAATAAAATGAAAGAAACTAACCTTGTATTGTATAGTTATTATTTATCCCTCTTTTATTTCATCATGAGTAATTTATTAAAGACAAAAATATATCCAAGAACTGCGTGTATGTAGAGTATGCATCCATCCTATTGTGTGTATTACTTATGTCAGATAATACACAACACATTGTTCCTTGACATGGATATAGAGAAATGAATCGTGTTTGGTTGTACTCAAAGGTTTGAATACATTATCAAACTGAAAACTCGATCTAACAAAATGCGAGAGGGGGAAGAGAGCAATATAAGTTGATCGCTTGAAGGCACCCGCCATTCACGGATAACATGGTTTGAGATGCAAAATAGCCAATATGGTATTTTTATATCTTGCAAATAAAAGTCGTTTTTTGAAAATACATTTGCTGTGAGAGCAAATGACAATCTTTTTGCTGGCATGGGTTACAAAAAGTATTAGTAAGGCAAGTTAATGCTGTGTATACTGTTTGACCCTGCTCACATCAGTGCCTGTTTGTATCAATTATGATTGCAGATGGCAAACAAATAGAAGCCCAGGTGGTGAATAAACACAAGTGGTACAGACCTGCCTAGTCTTACGATTTTGCCGTAAGTCTTACGAAAATTACCCTTAAAATACGGACTCCATCTCACCTCTGTCTGTGTGGGTTTGAATCTAGGATTTGGCGAATGTGGATATGTGAGAAAGCTTGCCAGTAGCTTCTCGTGGGTAGGTGGTTCTTTCCGGGGATTTCCCGGTTTCTTCCTCCACCATTAATACTGGCCGCCATGTATAGCCTATCGTGTGCTGAAAAATGGCGTTAAGCCCCACATCAACAACAACAACAACAACAATAAAATACGGACTTATGGAATACAAGCAAAAACTACGGAAAAATTATCGTTGCCAAAAAATCCGGATAATTGGTTCATCCGTGTTTGATATGGATCTGGGTTTCATATTAGAATTAGTAAAATTAGTCAGGGAACCAGACTAACTTTACAGCAGCAGCACCCCAGATGATTAAAACTGCACCTATTTGTTCATGCGAAGCATCTGCATGATCAATCAGTTGATTATAGAATTTTTTTAAAAATGGTGTCGAGAAAGTGATGCATGTTTAAGACGAAAGGGAAAATAAGCTTCTAAAAAAGTGTTAATAGTCAATGCAGAAGAATAAAAAGGAGTATTCAGATTCTTGTGAATAAAAGCAGGAAAGGACACAATTATGTTTATTGGACATCACGTGCCAATTTGAGCATGCCTTGTGGCGGAGATATGATTGCTGTTGTCATGTGAAATGGAAAAAGAATTTCCAAGAATTACATCAAGTTGAGAAATGTCAACAAGCCATTGAGTTGCATAGGGTTTGGAACTAAAGTTTGTGCAGCTATACTAGTGGTAAATAAAATCTACGTGTACTTTACAAACTTTTCAGTTGAACATAATGTTTATTGTCGCTGCATCAAAATTTTATGTACGTTTTCCAGCTTTACAATAGCAGTTATTGGTATTTTGTTACACCTTACTGAAAACTGGTCAATCTTATGGAGAAAAATCAACTGCCTTACTGAGATGGACTCATCAGGGTTGGCAGGTCTGCTGGTAGGAAGCAGTAAACTCGTTGTTTGAACTAAACAGGCAATATGCCAGATACAAAGGTTATTTTATTACAAAGCATACCAATCCCAGAAACCAACTTTGGATTCTTTTACATGTGCAGATAGATATATTTATACACACACACACAACTGACCAACAAAGGGAAGCCATCTTTGGTTCCTTTTTCCAGAATTCAGTGGAATTTGGTAATAAATTGAAACAGTGGAACAGTTTTTAAAATGATAGAGTGTAATGCTTTGTACATGGACACAGATGTCTCAGCATCTCCCAGAAAATATGGAGGAGAAGATATCATTCCATGAATTTGTGACAGCCAGAAGAGAAGAAGATGATTTCGCCACCAGTGTGATCATTAACATGGATGAAACTCCAGTATACTTTGATCTCATTCCTAGATGGACTGTCGATAGCAAGGGTTTTAAAAGTGTGAGAATTCACATGACTGGCACAGATAAATAAACTTAACTTTTAGTCATTGCAATTTCCTCAGCAGGAGATGCGTTGCCTCCAATGATAATTTTTCACAGAGTGAGGGAGCTAAAAGAAATATTCATGCACCAAAAGGATGGATCATACCTGTGGAGGAAAAGGGTTGGGTAGGTGGTGCTGCAGTGGATTAAAGAATTTTGTCTCAAGTACGCAGTTTAATAAAAAAAAAATTCAAATTTAAGTTTGAGTGCATTTTCTGAGTTGGAATTTTCAAATGATTTAAAAGATATCCCACAACTTATGACTGGAAAAAATGATGTGTCCCAGAACATACAGTGCACAAAAATGTACTTTAAAAATTAATTTATGATGTCCCAAGAAATATGTGTCCCAAAATATATGGTAAATACGGTGATTACTAGTTCAACCTTCACACATATTTAATAGTTGTCCACTGCTTTGCAAACCAAAGAATAGTGTGGAAAAAAAATTAGTTTTGGCACATGCATGTCAGCATTCGCTTAGATATTTAGACCGTGGGATATATTGGTAATAATTTCTAAAAATGTATAATTATCTGGGAATTTTGATCCAGCTGAGGATTTGAGTGGGGCAAATAAGTTAACAAGGAAAACCTGTGGGCTTGATGCTTTGTTGTAGAGTACAATGTTTGGACATTACTGTTGCTGTTCTTTTTTGTCTGTAGTAGAAATCAGGATATTGTATCAGATTTGCTTTAAAGTTTGAAAAGATGTAGACTTCCTGCTCAGTGACTTTTTTTATTTTGGCTATATTTGCTATCCATGCTGTAAATCTGGTAAATAAAACTAAAAACCTTATTGTGATAAATCATTTGCTTACTGTAAAATAGTCCTTCACTGATATAATATTCTGAAACATGAAAATGAAACCTGAATTCTATCCAGATATGCTTTTCAGCAATAACCTTTTTATTTGTAATCCAATATAAAAACATAGCTTGTGAGAACAGCTAATACCAACTTCTGAAAGAAGTCCCATCCTGATAGAATGTAAACTACACCACAGATCACAAAAAAGTTTTGTGCATTTTGACATTTTTGCAAAATGTGCCAAATTGTTATCTGATCAGTGATGTAAGTTGGTATTCAGTTAACATGGGACTTTTTTTTTTGGAACTTAGCAATAGTCATCCTGAATATACTTTGACATTGGCATTTTCTTATCAGATTATAAATAAAAAATTTATTGCTAATGTATGTAAAAAGAAAAAAAAATAATTTTGGGACAGAGTATAATTTAGGATATATTAGCATATCTGATACCGCTGCAGTCTTTGTTACCAATTGCCTGGTTATTGATTGTCCCAAACTTGTGATTAGCATTGTTTGGTTTCTGTATGTAACAAATTCATGACATCTTGACGAAACTTGGTCCAAATTTAGCTTGAACCTTCAGTTCAGTAGCTAATGTATACATTACTTAATGTTAAAGCTGATTAAGTCGGTTTAATTTCCTCAAAATTTACCAATTTGGACTGACCTTGAGTTTAATATTTTATGTGTACATTACTTACCATTAAAGTTGATTAAATCTGCTTAATTCCTCAGAATTTACTGATTTGGAATGATCTTCACTTAGTTTTTCTATGTAGTAGTAAGCATCTGGTGCACTTCCAAGGATAGAAACTGCAAATACCAGATATACAGTGTTTAAAATAGTACTATTATTATATGCACCATTTCTCTTCATTTCCTGTTAACACATATATATGTTGTTGTTACGTGTAGGCTCGTACAAATGTAACAAAAGAAAAGAGTGAAGTCAGCAAGCTTCGTAAATTTTAACAAAATTTATTTCCCTAGAAAACAAGATAAAAATATGAAATAGGACTTACGGTTTGTGAATATAATCCAAAATTTAATCCTAGAATTGAAAAATATAAGTCCTATCACTAAACAGTTCTAATTGAATCCAGGTTCGAATCTCGATGAAGTTCCAATATGGAAGGCAATGACGTCAGATGAGGTCGTTTTACAGAAGGCAACAGATCCTCGTTGAATCACAATTTATAATGTTCTCTTTAGAATTCCAGAATAAATTTTCACTGAATGTCTTTTTCCCAGAATTTTTATAAAGAAGAAATATTTCCCAGGGTGAATAAATTATTTTAAATACGAAAATCAACTCAAATGGCAGCAACAAGACAAAAACCTTGAGCCCAAAGGTACATTCTTACGACTGCCTAAATCTACTAGAGAGCGTCTGTTTAAAGCTGCGAGTTTAGATCACATGGTGGCTCACGTGATGGGCTAATTTGAACATCGCAGTAAAATAAAAATGCTATTTTGCACATATGCTAGAATAGCCGTATCTAAGAGTCAGATTCCCACACTGGAATAAATTAAAAAAGAAAGGCTGTTTACAATTCAGCTAACACGTGGGCCGAACATGACCTTGGTAATAGCCAATCATTTTTGCATAGTGTTTACAAAACTTCTCAACCAAGGTGAGCTAAAAATAATGATAATGTAATACCTTTTACGTTCAAACCAGGTCAAAACAGAGAAATGATTTTTCGAAAATAGACAAATCCCGTGACAATTATCATTATAATAAAATGTAATGAAACAAAAATGAAATAAAAAAAGAATGTAAAACTAACACACACAAGTAATTAAATTACATATACGTAACAGTTGTAATGTACAAAATTTGCTGCAAAATATTGTGTTCAGAAATAAATTTTTTTTATTACACAGTAATGTCTGCTGCTTTTAAAGCATTAAACTTAACTGAAATTTGACCAATTACTAAGAAAACATAAAGTATTTTCTGAAATTCATATTTGTTTATTATGGGTAAGCTTTGAACATGTCTCCCACAGAAGCACACCCTGTCACAAGAGGTAAATAATTATGTGTTTTGAAAATAAGAGATCTTGTGTCATTTTGAAACCTTTGCCTCTTAGACAAGTTTGTTATTCATCCATATTTGTTGTTGCATATATTTTTAGAACTTAAGCTTTTAATCAGAATTGTATAACCAGGATTGTGCTTATGTGCCATTCAACCCTTTACATAACATACATACATACACACATACATACTAGCAGTATAAGCAGTGAAATCTTTTAGTTTATTCCTTTCAGCCATAAGCATATTTAATGAAAGTTAATTTGACAGTAAGAAATGTTCATATACTTAATAGAGTTTTCTTGCTTATGGTGAACATTCATGACATGCTTTGCACATGCTTTGCTTCAAATGTGTCAGTTAGTTAGCAACCCATTCCCCAGAATTAATTGCTTGTAGAAGTGTATACAGAAGAAAAAGTATGTCTAATGCCTGCCTCATGCATATATACATGTATGTATATAAGGGAAAAGAGAGTGACAAAATGTTGTACTAGGCCATGCTTTACTGTCAGTATCTCACTAACATGTGATATGGTCAGACTTGTACTTTAACAATTGACAGTCATTACAGTTTGACATTTTCTCAAAATTTAAAGTGCATTCACCCTGGTTTTCATTATGATATGCTACACAATCATTTTTGTGACTATTTTGGGACTTGTATCTTCAAAAAGTTGAAGTGATGACTGAGGACTTTAATGATTTTAAAACTATTTTCATATTGTCCAAAAGCAATAGCTATGGATATTTTTGGAAAAAGAAGAAAAAGTTTTTGAGAACCTTACAGACAATTTAACAATACAAGCAATTGGTTCATACCACTATGGAAGAAATTATTTTGAAATTATGAAGTTTTCAAAACTTGGCATGGTTTAGTGTCTTTCCCTAGCCCATTTTTAATCTTCCCATAACATGGTAAACTATAATACATAAAATTGCTGTTCCCCAGAGTGGTGATCCTTTTGCCATTGGGCAAGCTTAATGTATTCTATCCATTTTGTGTAGTTTCATGGGTCAGATTTTACACTGCGTTGTGTCCTGTTAAAGTATTCAGTGTTTCATGTTGATTGCTTATTTTATGGAAAGGGGCTTCATTCTTCTTAACATCAAAAGCTTTTAATCATGGAGCTTGAGTTTCTTTAAAGATAATTGATTTAATGATTATTTCTACTTAATTTATACATTGGTATGGTAGAATTTAAAAACAAATTTATTGAGGATTGATATATAGAAAAGTGTATCATAAAGTATTCTTTTATTTTTATTTTTCTTCGGAGTTATTGTTGGATTCAGGTCATAAAATAGACTAATTGAGGAATGTTATATAGAGTGAACTTCAGATTCTTTTATGCACAGCTGTAACTATTAAAGCCAGTTGAAATGAATAAGTGTCTTGGTTCTAATGTTAAACATCATGTTACCTTTGGAAAAGACAATTTCATGATTCGTGATAAAAATAAAAATATTGGTAACCTATGATTCCCCACCCCACAGCCAGGCAAGTTAAAACGCAGTGGTTCCCTATCCAAGTTGAGAGCTTCCATTAGACGTAGCAGTGCAAAATTGGTGCAGAAATTGAAAGGGAAGGCTGATCCAGAAAGTGGAAGGTAAGATTGCTTTACTTGACCTGGGACTCTCTGATGATGACCTCACCTTTTTTTAAAACTTATCTGGTGTGAAGATATATGGAACTAGGAAAAATTTAAAAAATTTCCCACTTGTATGTGAAAAATAGCACATCATGCTTTTACACCCATATGGGAATTATTTGTATCAAGAACTATTTTTCTGTCATTTTTTCCATCTTTTCACTGCAGTTGGAGAGACTGACTTTTCAGTATTCTGCAATATCAGCACTTGCACTCCATACAGTAATGACATTAATTAATCCATCATCTTTAGTTGTTTATCAATCAAAGCAGTTCTGCAAGTTTTCTGATATTTTTTGGGCTAGTGTTAGAGAGGAGGAGGGATTCTTATTTAAAAATTGAAGTTTTGAATTATGAGTGATTTTGCCTCCACTTATTCAGGTTGGTTGATATTCTTTGTTGAACACTGAGATAACACTGGTGCTTCAGGTTTAAACAGGATGAGATAACACAGGTGCTTCAAGTTTGAAAAGGATGAGATAACACAGGTGCTTCAAGTTTAAGCAGGATGAGATAACACAGGTGCTTCAAGTTTGAACAGGATGAGATAACACAGGTGCTTCAAGTTTAAACAGGATGAGATAACACAGGTGCTTCAAGTTTGAACAGGAATATAAATGAATTGTATTCGTTTGGGATTTTTTTTCTATGTAGATAAAAACTGTCTGTGAAACAGTTTTTTGTTTCCTTGATTGGAACAATGTACTTACAAATGGTTATTTAAATTGGAATCATCAGTATTTTTATTTTCACAAAAAATTGTTAGCATCTGACAGAGATTTTGAAAACTTCTGAAAGAGGAAGAGGTCCACATCTGGAGTGTTGCACTTTGCCTACCATTAGTTCCTGACCTTATATATTTTAATCTATTCTTATAGTATAGCATGAAGTTTTACCAGGAAAACTAGATCTTGTCTTATAGCTACAGTCATTTTATTGCCTTGTTAAAAGCAATCCAAGATGTTGAATTTGATTAGCTGGACATTTTGTTGCTTTAAGTAGAATTTGATAGGATGGTTGTTCCAAGTCCACCACTCATTTTACCCTGGACAACTCACAGACCCACTTGTTATTTAGAGGCAGATGTGAATCTTAATTTTTTCTGTGAAGAAAAGCCAAAACATAGGCTGTTATTTGCTGAACATTAACAAAACTCAATTGAAATTGGCAATTGAAGCTTATAATATCATACATTTTATCATTAGAAATGGCAGAGTGTGAAAATTTGAAATCACCCTGAAATTTGCAAATTTTCATAAGCAGTTATATATTTTGTATGATTTTCTTTAACAAAATATTTCTCAACAGATAATATATTACCAAATGTTGATCCTTGAAAATGTTAACAAATGCATAATGGTGCCTATACCAATTCAAGATGTCTCATTAAGTTCATGTTTTAGTTTTATCTTTTTATTGGGTTTCAGTGTAATCATCATAAATCTACTAATGCCCACATATACGCAGATGTGTAATTCTTGCTATCAAGTTTTAGATCATTTGTATTTGCTTATGGTGAATATGGAGGGAGGCAGCTGAAACTTTACTGATGTATGAATTGTTATTATTACATGTATTTATATTAAAAGTCTGTCATCAATGTATAAACTTCATTTGGCTTTTTAAAATCGAACATCTATTAATATTACAATCCATTATACAGATATTTGTGCAGGAGAGGGGAGATGAAAATTCTTGTGTATCAATGAAAGTTGCTAACATTGTTTTCCCCACAAAATGTAAATGTTAACTAAAAATTGTTTCCATCACCTTCTTGCAACACCACTTATGCTGTAGTCAGGGTTTATGGACTATTTTGCTCACAAGTTATCAAGGGAGCGGGTTGCTGGTAAAACAAGAAAACTTCACACACAAACAAGTATTTTTTTGTGTGAAAAATTGCCAGGGTTTGTGGGTGACATCTAGGGCATGGGGTAATTGTCCTCCACTTTTTCAAATAAAAGTGGAGAATATAGTAACCATGCTTCAGTCTATTCATATGGAGGTCTGTTTGTCACACTTTCCCTCAGCTGTACAACTTTAAAGCCATTTGAGATTAAGGGGAATTTGGTATACTTGTACATTATCACCAGAAGGTGTGTCATGTACAACATTTAATGTCCTGTTTTGAGTGTTAAGGTCACAACTCTGTATTTTACATTTTCTGCCACACTTTCCCTTTTACTCTAACTTTAAAGCCATTTGAAATTAATGGATGAAACTTAGGCTACTTGTGCATAATCACTAGAAGGTGTGTTGTGTACCATATCGGATATTTTTTTCAAGGTCATGGTCATGAATCTGTTGTTTTTTTTCCCATCACCCTTTTCTTTTCCACACTCAAGCTTTAGAGTTGTTGGAAATTCAGAAATGTCATCATTAGAAACATAGTTTTGTGGGAGTCTTACCTTGTGGTATTTCATGTTGAATTTTACTATTACACTTTCCTTTCCACTCTAAAAGTTGTGTCATTTATTACCTTGGGGTCCCATCTTCAAGGTCGATGGTTATGTTCAGTCACATTTGTATTCTGCTTTCTAACCTGACAGTTGATTAAAATATATGGAAATAAGCTTGGTATGCTTATATATTGTGTTTAAATGTGGTACATTTCACATTTGAAGTCTTGTTCTTATGGGCAAGGTTACAGCTCAATATTTGTTATGACTTATTTTGTTTCTGCTTTGTGTAATAAAAACTGTTTGAGGTACAGGGTTGAACCATGGTACACTTATTGCTTCTCAGTTTGATGGCATTTCTTGCATCTCCAAGGTCAAGGTCAAAATATTTTTAAAACCCCATTTCTTCACTTTTTCTAATGCTTTTAAGATGGAGCAATTAAACATGGTTACATTTGTTTACCCAGTAATGTTAAACACTGCCTTGAAAGCCGTTGATTTAATTTTTGTGAACTTTTATAATTGAACCATGGTAGGTGGGGGACAAAAATTAACAGAATTGGAATGTTTTAATTCACTGGCCAAGTTTATATACACTTTTTTGCCATTGCTGTCAGATTTCATGGAGACCCAGGTCTGTCCTCTAAAATTAACTTTTTATTCTTTAACACTGATAGTATATTCCTTCTCTCAGTCGTTTTACTATTTTGGGGACACTGTTGTTCCAAGTTTTAAAACCCAATGTACCGAATTTTAACCTTTTCAGTTTGATTTTCATGAGATCTTAAGGCAAATATTTGCTTCTTCCTGCATTTTCAGTCTCAATCAAAATACATGATAGACATTTTTATGATCATGGCATTCGTTTCCTCTTGACAGTCATGAACAGTTTGAGATGACTAGTCCCTGTGATTGAAGGTTTGGTACTTATGAAAATTGTTCACATTTTTATGTTGCATATTATTGTTTGCCTTGTTTGTTTTCACCATGCCAGTTGCTCATAGTAACAACATTGGAAGAACATTAATAACTTTTATTTGAAAAAATATGATCTGCACATTTGGGTCCTTTCCAGGGGATGTTTTGGGTGAAATAGTCTTAAAAGGTTTTTCTTTTTGTTTTGTGCCTTTATCACAGGGTAAAATATCAGTTTCCAGTTTTTGCATTCAACAACCATGGTAATGACTCATTTGGATGAGACATTATTTTCTCTATTACCTTGTCTGATCAGCATTATGATTTATCCTACATTTGATTGTTTCTGTGTCTGTATCAATCATTATACTGTGCAACTTTCTCAGTCTAAATGCAATTGAGCTGTTAACGCTCTTGGTTGAATGTGAAAATTTAAATTGGTATTTACCCCATGTATATCCTGGGAAAGCAAACATTGCCTGCTCTGACCTGGCATCTTTAACCAGCCCCTCCCAACAGATCTTTTCACCTGAAATAGTGAGTTTAGAATGTACCTTGGCATATTGGGTTTTGTCTTTTTCATGTCATATGCCATCTTCACATTATTCCATGGGTTGGAATTTCTTTTAACTTGACAGCATAACCCTAGAATGTAGACAATTTTAAAGATGGTTTCCATGACTGGGCCTTTCTCACCACTCTTAATTGATATCAGTTATTCAAGTATTTTGATCCTCCCATGCTAAAGCAAGTGCATTCTTTCGCTGTGAGGATCTGGCATGGAAAGAAAAACAGCCTGTTTTGTACATGTCTAGAATGATGTAATCTTTTATATTCAGTAAAGAACTCTGGAACTATAAAAAGTATGCATGTCATTTTCAGACTGTACAAGATTTTCAGACTATAGTAATTCCTCCTTTTGGTGTATTGGGTTTGAAA
The DNA here is from genome assembly GCA_016617855.1 of Megalonaias nervosa. Taxonomy (NCBI): domain Eukaryota; kingdom Metazoa; phylum Mollusca; class Bivalvia; order Unionida; family Unionidae; genus Megalonaias; species Megalonaias nervosa. Next base: position 142,550 of record JAECUM010095522.1, read on the forward strand.
TATTTAACAATAGAAATTTTTGCTTCGAGAACCATCTTTTTTGTTATCACAAAAGCTAATCTATACAAACTGAGAACCATATTTGATCTGATATATTGAGATACAGCATTTTAATTAATGGTATGTTAATTTTGTCAATGTCTTCTCAATATTAAAATTACAGAAGATTCATTATATCCTACATTTATGTTTATTTTTCCCAATTATTTAAAAAATGAACAGTTTCCAATTTACAAAAATTTAGGCATTGTGTTATGTTTCAAAATTTAAAAGACTTTTATATCAGAATTTTTGTTTCAGAATGATAGGAAAATATACTTGTTTCTTGTCTGATGTGCAGCTCCCTTTAACAGATGTAAAATCATAGCACTTTTGTTTATTAATTTTGGCCTGTTTTGTAGCATGTTTACAACCAATCAAACAGCAGAGCCAAGTTACATGTTGAATAATTACCAAAGTTACAGCAATTTTGAAAATAACAGGTTTGTGGACAGTCCCTACCCTCCCCCCAATCTGATCACTTGCCTATTACCCAGCATTAAGACGTTTTAAAACATCCCAGCACAGCTTTTACCTGCTTAAAAATTTATGTGAAAAATATCATTCTTTTCATTATATCATCAGAGTATTCAGCAATTTTTGCTCTTAAGCTCCTATTGAAAGATAGATAAAAACATTTATTTTGAATAAACATATTTTCATTCAGATCTACTAAAAATTACAGAGACAGATTGGTGAGAGTATAAATTTAAAAAATTTATTACGGAAGGAAAGATTTACTGCATCAAGCAATCGCCTATCGGGAACTTTTTTTGTTGTTGATGCCTTTGGGCGTACATAACTACATGTTTACCGTTTGATGTACATGTTTCTGTACTACAAGATACTAGAAACGTGAATTAAGTAATCCTTCAGTTACCATGTTATCAGTTTATCTCACCCAGTCTTCAGGCCATGTGTATTTATGGCATGCCCTTTTCATCTAGCATGCATTATCCATTGCCTGTCAGCAGTTGCAGTTTTAAACTTCACTGAAACCACTGGGAACATTTTAACCGTATTTAACAGAGAGCATCGTGGCATGAAATGCATTCAGTTTTTTTTTATAGATGATGGTGATTCATCATTAGATATCAGCATTAAGAAGTTTTTAGTGTTAGGACTGGTCGGTCTGGTGTCAGGACAATATGACTGGGTGGGACATGATGCCACATGTCTGCGGCATGATGCCTCAGTGCTAGACATCACTATAAACTGCAACACTGCGGACATCGTAGCGTTATGACTCAGATTGTTAAAGCTACGTTAAAAATCCAAAAACACATACACACAGATATGGTCACTGTTAATACAAATAGAATGGAGTCATCTTTTTAGAACTTTTAATAGAACTGCTCAGTGGAACTTCGCTGACTTTGACACAAAGCATACTGTCATGAAGGGCTTTTGGCATTTTACAAGTTACTCCAGTCCACAATCAAATACAGATACAAAAAGAACTTAACAATTTTTAAACAACTTCTCAAATACTTTTTAACTGGAATTTGACCAAATTTGACAGAAGGCATTTCAAATTTATACAAATGCTGCTGCTCCACCTTCAAAAATGGTCACTGTTACTAAAAAATAAAAAGTTCTTGAAACTACTTCTCAAGAACCGCTTAAGAGAATTAGACCAAATTTGACAGAAAACACCCTGGTATGAAGGGCCTTTAATTTTATGCAAATGATGCTAATCAGCTATCAAATATGACTTCTGTTATTTCAAATAGAAAAACTTATAGCAAATTCTCAGAAACTGCTTAGCAAAATTGGATCATATTTAACAGCGTCCTAGCTTAAAGTCATCACTAAACTAATTGAGTTTGATATTTCCTTCATTTCAGCATTTATGAAAGAAATGACTGGAAATGTTAGTGCCAGTGTTCATTCTAGAACCTGTTGAACTGCACTAGTTTGCTTTGGCAATAGATGTAAAAGTGAAGTGGGAGAATTCCATAAACATTTTATTTACTGTTTAGGTGTTGATGCAGCTTTCAATTGAATGCAGGTAACTTTCTTCACAAGTTTGCAAATCTTAAGGAAAATCAGAGAGAAAAATATTAACGATCTTTTTGGGAACTATAATAGGATGCAGTAACAGCTGACTGACTGTATTAATGCAATGACACCTTTAAGGTCTTTCAGATTTAGACAGTTGATGCTCTTCTGCTGTCAAATATGGCCCATGTTACCAGAAATAAAAAATATAAAACAAACCACAATCATCCAAACATTTTTGAGCTTAGAAATCCCCTCAACAGAATTTGAAGTAAGCACCCTGGCATAAAGACCTTGCAACACTGGACAAATTATGCTGGGGTGCAATCAAATATAGATGAATATACCAAAATAGACCAACTTCAAAGCAGTTATTTTAATGACTTGTAAAGTAAGCAGCATTAGATGAAATTTCCACAGAGAACATTGATTGACTCAGATATCTTTGCCAATTTGCATTGGAGTATTATTAGGCAAATATCATCGAGATGAGAGCTATCTCGGGCCATATGGGCAACTTGTTTTTGTTATTATTTTGATAACAGTGAAAATCTAATTTCTCTCCATCTGTTAACACATTAACCCCTGGAAGTTTTTGTCGTTTTCGCCTGAAATGCGAGTAGGAAACACATTTTGGGGTTATTTCTGAATACATCCTAATACATCGACCTCCAAGAGATTTTAGGTTAACCTAATGCCTAGTTGCGTTAGAAACATCATTTTTCTTTGGCTATTTCGCCTGCGCATGATTAGAAGGGTAAAAGTTGGAGTTCCTTTTTTTTTTTTTGCTTAACGGACCCATCATTTTCGTGTTGAGACCACTTTTATTCCAAATGCCCATCTTATCCTGCTTTTTGCAAAAGTTCGCCTGTCTGTGTGCAGTTCGGACCGGTCTGTCTTAGATCTGAGGCCAAAAAGTCTAAACTCTGGACACAAAATCGGATTCCGACCTCAGGCGAATTTCAGGTGGAAAAAACTCTGGTCCAAAAAATTACGTTTTTCCCTCTGTATTTTGTAGTGCAACTAGAACATCCATATTATTTGGTATCATCGTAAAGCTACATCTGTCTACCTTTCTATAATACCACCCACTTTAGTGTGTCATACATGACCTTGACGTTACAGAGCTCAGAAGTAGGCTACCACCTCCTGCCGCGTAAATGCGGCACTAGGAGTTAATGAGTTAAGTCTAAAAGAGATTTGGGGTATATTGCTTTTTAAAAATTTGGGACTTTGCTATTTGTACGTCTTTACTGAGCATGTTATTTTAGCTCTATATCATTATGATTACTTAAAACATTAAAAGCAAACAAAAGATTAAAATTGGAGAATGAGAATGTTTTCTGTGCTACAAATTATGCAGTATTTTTAACAGGTCTGATGTGTCAACATTTTAATATTCTGTAGCTCTTGATTCATTGGATCCTGTAAGTACAGAAAGTACTTAGAATGGAGCAGAATAATATTAACAAAATTGTGATATGTCACACACAGCCTTTGAAAAATATAATTTTTAAGACCGCATTGACTAGGAGTTGCTCCATGGAACTTTTAAGCTGTATGACACACAACACTTTTAGGTCAAGACCTACCTGTTGTTTCAGTACAAGTTTATTTCTTCTGTACCTGATATCAACAATTTCCCATGTATCACTCTGATTACAGTCAGCTAGTGCACTTCACATTTCCCTTCATGCTTACACATATATGTACCTTAATATACAAATTATACATATATATGTCCATTTATTTACAATTCCTCTATATATAATCACTTTCACTACACCCAGTATCAATGAGAGACTCCATCTGAAAAGTACCAAAGAAATCTAGAATTATATCTCTCAAACCACTTTTAAGCTTTGTACAGATGCTTCCCATAGTTAAGTAAATGAATTCTTTTGTGATGAATTTTGGGGTTGGCTTGAACTGACCTGTACAAGGTACAAAGGGTTTTTTGCATTATCCCCAGTGTCACTTTAATAAAAAGTCTAGAATATAGTCTAGCATTTTGGCTATGCAGGTTAGAATTTAACATAGCTTCTTGGCTGTGCAGGTTAGAATTTAGCATAACTTTGATGGTCAGAGTTTATTATTGCTTTTCGTCAGTGGAGGTCTGAGTGTAGCATAGCAGTTTAGAGTTTAGCATAACTTCATGGCATATTGTCTATGATCTTTTACAGTGAATCCTATCAATAAAGAACAGTCTAAGGACCACAAAATAAAAATTTAGTCTTATATGGGCAGCTGTCATTTTTATATAGAAATGAAATATCTAAGCTAAGAAAAGGGGGTCATAAATCCATTATGAGCAGTTGTCCAGCAGTTGTTTGGTGTCCACTAAGACAGGAGTCACTGTATTTGGTAGCAGCAGTCTTTGCTTTATTGATAGCTGAAAAATAATCAGTAAGATACTTTCCATCCATAAAAGATAGGATTTGTTACAGGAGTGATCCCAAATATTAGTTTTATTGTCATTGGATAGTTTCTTGCAGTTTCTATCAAGTGGGTAATTTTTAACATTATTCTGAATAATTTCATATATATGTCTCATTAATAAGTGTATAGTGTTAAATGCTATACTTTCCCTATTCATTGCTTTGTTATGATAAATCTTGAATAGTCTTAAAAGCAAAATTCATCTGGTTCAGTCAACAAAGATGATACTTTCTGTCAAATGCTAAGAAACATTTGTCCAAACTAAGTCAGCGTAAGGCAATGCATATTTCAGTCACTTTTTTGTGGAGGGGGGGGTCTGGGTGTGTTTATGTACTGTAACATCGGTATAATAAATGCATATGTGAAATTAAGTGTGTACAGAAACTAAGCAGACCATCCAGTATTTTCATTTTGAATCTGAGTGCATATTCCGCTTACATTATAAAGAGACTTGAAAACAAAAACATATATTCGCTTGTATAAGTATGGTAAGATACAGTAGCTACTTTTCCAGCTGCAATGGTGGCTGCATAATCAAAATTGTTAAAGATTTGTAAAGACAAATATCTTCTAAATCAGTTGCTGCATTCATGTGAAAGTCATCACTATTGGTATACATTTATGTTTTGATATACTTGGAGTTCCTGTCATGCCTTTCTGTCTTGGTTGAGAATGATAGTTAACAATATGGTTTTTGAAGCAGCATGTGTTTGTACATAAGTGACTGTATGTAATGAAAACTTTAGGATACTATTACTGTCTATGAGTCTAAAGTTTATATACTGATATGCTAGGACTTCCTTTCTTGTTTGTCTCACCCGCATACACAGAAAGCATAATTTCATCATTGTAAACAATGTTAAAATGTTTTAAAATTGTTACAAGTCACATATCTTCAGCATCATTTTGTTGTATTCAACTCAAGAGTTTAGAATGCTGCTACAGTATGTCCTTATATGCGGATTTCAATGAGTTTCTCTCTTACATGTTGAGGAAATGTGGTCAGTGGTATTAATGTTTTGTGTGTATGTTTATGATTTATATAGACAAGCATTACTGAACAGTATACGAAGGCAGGTGAGACACCTGGTTTTTGTAGACTACTTGTCTCTCTTGTTTTAATTCTCTCTGGTCCTCTACCCTTTCCTAAAGATGATCATTATGTTATATACAGATAAAACTGGTTGATGTTCATGAACATCAAAAGAATCTTTTTATAATGTGTAGCTTAGTGAACATTTCTCTACTTTAATGAGAAGTGCATACTACTTTCAGCAGTTTCAAATATATATATATATATATATATATATATATATATGCTTACTATTCAGATTTTACAGTATTACAGGAAAACTTGAAATGTGTTTATTGAACTTGGATGCTCTACCACAATTCCTGAACCTGACCTGACGGTAAACACAAAACTTGACCATTGTGTGATGGACATGGATGGACAGACACATGTTCATTGAACAAGAATAACTCTCATGGTGGGGCATACATAGGCAGGGTAGAAATCAGGTTACATTTCTTCATTGACACTAAATGAACAAATGCTAAACTTGAACTTATGAATGTGAGATAATACAGGTGATTTGGTTTTGACAAGTAATATGTTGTAGCTGTCACATTATGCATTCTTTACCCTTGTATCCAGTGTATCCAGCTACACAGAGGGTTGATGTAGATCTGTGTTACCATAATAAAATTCTATTTCTCCTAGAGTGTTTGCATCATTTACCACACAAAAGCAGTTGTCACACACTGGTAGTTTGTTCTCAGTTCTGTACAGTATTTTCATTGGTAGCAGAGAAAAAAGTAAAAATTTTAATATATATTGTATCTATCTTTCTGACACCATAAACATTGGAACATAAATTTTCTTTCTTTCTGGCAACATCAAAAAATACTCAGAATCATGAATAAGAGACCATCATGTGACTACTGATTCCATGTGAGAACTGTTTCAGACTCACTAGTGATTTTAAATAAAAAGTAGGCCTGATCTGCTGGTACCAAATATGATGGCAGCTCTAGGCCTGATATGAAGGTGTCTTGTGTAATAGCAGATCTAGGCATGATATACAGGTGCCTTGTGTGATGGCAGATCAAGGCCTGGTATGCAGGTGCCTTGTGTGATGGCAGATCAAGGCCTGGTATGCAGGTGCCTTGTGTGATGGCAGATCAAGGCCTGGTATGCAGGTGCCTTGTGTGATGGCAGATCAAGGCCTGGTATGCAGGTGCCTTGTGTGATGGCAGATCAAGGCCTGGTATGCAGGTGTCTTGTGTGATGGCAGATCAAGGCATGATATGCAGGTGCCTTGTGTGATGGCAGATCTAGGCATGATATGCAGGTGCCTTGTGTGATGGCAGATCAAGGCCTGGTATGCAGGTGCCTTGTGTGATGGCAGATCAAGGCCTGGTATGCAGGTGCTTTGTGTGATGGCAGATCAAGGCCTGGTATGCAGGTGTTTTGTGTGATGGCAGATCAAGGCCTGGTATGCAGGTGCCTTGTGTGATGGCAGATCAAGGTCTGGTATGCAAGTGCCTTGTGTAATAGCAGATCTAGGCCTGATATACAGATGTCTTGTGTAATGGTAGATCTAGGCCTGATCTGCTGGTGCCTTGTGTGATGGCAGATCTAGACCTGATCTGCTGGTGCCATATGTAATGGCATATTTAGGCCTGATCTGCTGGTGCCATATGTAATGGCAGATCTAGGCCTGATGTGCAGGTGTCGTGTGTAATAGCAGCTCTAGGCCTGATATGCTGGTGCCATGTGTAATAGCAGATCTAGGCCTGATATGCATATGCCTTGTGTAATGGCAGATCTAGGCCTGATTTGCAGGTGCTTTGCATGATGGCATATTTAGGCCTGATCTGCTGGTACCTTGTATGATGGCATGTTTAGGCCTGATCTGCTGGTGCCATACGTGATGACTGATCTAAGCCTGATATGCAGGTGCCTTGTGTAAAGGTAGATCATGGCCTGATCTGCTGGTGCCTTGCATGATGGCAGATCAAGGCATGATAGGTAGGTGCCTTGTGTTGTGGCAGATCAGCACCTGATCTGCTGGTGCCATATGTGATGACATATTTAGGCCTTATCTGCTGGTGCCATATGTGATGGCAGATCTTTGCCTGATGTGCAGGTGCCATATGTGATGGCAGATCTAGGTCTGATATGCTGGTGCTATATGTGATGGTATATTTAGGCCTGATATGCAGGTGCCTTGTGTAATGGCAGATCTAGGCCTGATCTGTTTGTACCTTGTATGATGGCAGATCTGGGCCTGATCTGCTGGTGCCATATGTGATGGTATATTTATGCCTGATCTGCTGTTGCCATATGTGATGGCATATCTAGACATGATGTGCAGGTGCCATATGTGATGGCAGATCTAGGCCTGATATGCAAGTGCCTTGTGTGATGACAGATTTAGGCCTGATCTGCTGGTGCCATATGTGATGGCTGATCTTAGCCTGATATGCAGGTGCCTTGTGTAAAGGCAGATCATGGCCTGATCTGCTAGTGCCTTGTATGATGGCAGATCTAGGCATGATAGGCAAGTGCATTGTGTTGTGGCAGATCAAGGCCTGATCTGCTGGTGCTATATTTGATGGCAGATCTATTCCTGATCTGCTGGTACCATATATGATGGCAGATCTATTCCTGATCTGCTGGTACCATATATGATGGCAGATATAGGCCTGATGTGCAGGTGTCTTGTATGATAGCAGTTCTAGGCCTGATATGCAGGTGCCCTGTGTGATGGCCCATCTAGGCCTAATGTGCAGGTGCTTGAGTGATGGTTGTTGTTGTTGTTGTAGAGTTTAATGCCATTTTTCAGCACAAGATAGGCTACACATGGCAGCAAGTATTATTGGTGGAGGAAGAACCCTGGAAAACCCCAGGCAGAATCACTGACCCACGAGAAGCTACTGGCAGGCTTTCTCACATGCCCACGTTAGCCGAGCCTGAGACTCGAACTCATGCAGACAGAGGTGAGATGGCAGTGATCTGTAACAGTGAGCGCTTTAGATCACTCGGCCACTCGGGGCCCCCCTTGAGTGATGGTAGATCAAGGCCTGATGCAGGTGTCTTATGTGATTGCATATCTTGGCCTGATCATACTGGTGCTATATGTGATGGCAGATCTAAGCCAGGTATGTAGGTGCCTTGTGTGATGGTAGTTCAGGGTCTATACTCTTTTCAGTTGGGTAGCATTACACAGATATATACGGTACAAATATTTACAAAGTGACTTTTTGTTTAATACATTATATTGATGATGGATAATGAAATGTCTCTGAAGATTTCAAGCCAGGCATATGTCCCACATTAAGCCAAGATTTATATCCCATGATGTTTCAGATGTCAATGTAAACCAGATGTTTAGATTAACCAGGGAGCATATTGTTAACATCCTTTCACTATCGGAAACTTTCGTTTCTGGATCACTGCCCATTTTAGCTTGCCTTCACTAAATGCAGAAGAACTTGTGCTATTCTTCAGGTATCATAGTCAGCAGTGTTGTCATTAGAATTAGCAAATGTACACCTTTTTTTCTTCAAGTGCAGTGCAGTGAATTTTGCAGCCTTCTAACATAGGGGCAGTAATGTCTAAATTTGACCTACTTACCCTGCAAGGATGCTGAGGAAAAGGGTCTAAAAATTATGGTTTCTATTCTTATTTTATGTAAAATGTGGACTACATTTAATTGTAAATTAACATGCTTATCAGTGATTTTTACTTGCCCAGTCTAGATAAGCTAGGAAATCATTGTTTCCTGTCAGACACTTTTAGCTATTGTACTGTCCTGGCATAAGCATATAGCATATACATATCTACAGCCTCCTTTCATCACAACCATTTTGTTCTCAAAGTTCCTTGGGACCAATTTGGAGTGGGTTTCATAGCACCTGCCTCTATGCAGAGGATGACAAGAGGCTTAACTTTGTAATGTACCTATATTAAATATATATTCTTATTTAAGATTTTGCATTTAGCCTGGATATTTTACACCCAGTAATCGTACTGCTTTATCTGAAATCATGAAACCTAGTGAAGAAATGTATATTAAAGAGTACCACAGCCTCATCATAAGTAGATCATTGTGACCCTTATTTCGCATTTCACAGATCTGGGCTCAATTTTGTGTTCTAAGTTTATATCTCAAATGCTCTTCATGCTAAAATCATAAGATTGGATGATTGTATGCATGTCTCTTTCATCATGGGGACTTTGAGGCAGATATGTAGTAATTTATTTGCAAAAGTTGGATACAAACTTTTATCTATCAAGCAGCTGTCTGCTTGTGCAGGCCTCATGACACTCCTGATATAGTGTTGCACTTGTTACATGTTTGGCTCACAAAAATAGACATAAATTCTATTTTCAAAGTTATTGTCAGGCCCACCTTGCCAGATGCTGTATATAATGATCACTTTGGCATGCATGTGTCTGTCCATGTGCATATCTCTCACCCAAGATTAACTTCAGTTTTAAAGTTTCTATTGAGCTATATAAAAAGGCAGGCTTGAAAACAATGTGGACTTATGTTACTAATGTTTCATTCACATTTCTCTTTTTCAGCATGAAAAGAGCAAGCTCCATGTCAGTTCTCAACACAAACAGTAATGACAAAATGAATGTAAGTATGCACAAAATGTTTCTGTCATGTAATTAGTTCACACAGTGTATTGGAAACAAGAGGTTCAGCTCCGAATGTGGTGTTTAAGTTGGAAATCTCTCCAAGCTTAAAAATCCTGCAGTGGAATATGGACTGCTTGTTTGTCTTTTTTTGTGATGCACATTTCCTTCTGCTTTTCAACCTGTGCATCCTCAGTAAGAAATTTAACTACTTGGTAATAAAGATTAGTCCAAATTTACAATCAGCTGAGTAAGCTTCAGATAATTGTTTTTAAAACACTTGTTATCATATGTGTGCAATCTCTCATTTGCAGAGTAGGGTCACAGCTGTGTTATGATTGTGATTAAAGTTGGTCTGAATTTCAGATTTATATAAACAGAGCTAGAAAGCTAGTATTCAGTTTTTCACTCTGGATCATTTGTCCTGACAAAATTTTACCATGTAAAAAACTAACCCTTGATCAGTTTCTAGTATTCTTGAATAGATGACAGACTTAGGCCTAAGAATAATTTCAGCTGCATAGAGATTAAACTGAAGGTCATACATTTTAAATTAAGGAAAAAAAAGTGTTGTTTCTAAGGGATTAATTCAGATGAATTTAGACAGAACTTAATAGCAAGTGTTTGAGAAGAGGAAGCCAGAACAATAAGAAAAGATAAACTAAGTTTTATAACATGAATATTATTATGTACAGCACCTCTACTTCCTAAACCAATTTTGTATTGGGACTTGCTTAGCACTGAAGAACTAGATTTTCAACTTTTACTTAGAGCATAAAATAAAGTTTCATGCAGAAACCATCCCAATTTCAGGATAAGGTGTCACAGTCATTGTTAATAAAGCATGCAGTTGCATGGTGATGTTTCTTTCTCAACTTTAATGTTGTAGAATCTTTTAGTGTTTTTGTTGTGGCTTTGGTATAGCAGATATTTTTAATGCATGCTCCCTTATTTGTAATGATAGGGATTTTTCTTGTAGCATTAGAAGCATCATTTCATGTGCTTATGTTTTTTCTTCTAAACATATGGTTTTTAATACAGTGGTCCCCCTCTTATATTGCCACCCCTTCTGCACCGGCCTTTTAAGACAGGTGGCCTTTCCAGAGGGGGACTAAATTTTTTGTGAGAAGTATATGTAATGTACGTAGTAAGAAAGCTACATACTTCAAAGCATTTAATATCTTCATTTAATATCTTTGTTTAAAAGTAACATTAATCATTAAAAGGTTCTTCTTGTTATAATAATAGACTTATTTCAACTGAATATACATTAATAGTTCTTATTATTCATGTAAGCGTGATATGTGGGCAGGTATTGTTGTCATGCACATCGCAAAACCATTCAAAAATGTCATTTAAATCTTGGTACATAAATAATTTTCTTTCCATTTGCTCCATTTTCCCACTGCTGTTGAATAACCTCCTTATTGGTTACAACATTGTTTATTTGAGTCTTTTCAACATAAAATTGTTTTATTCAAGTCTTTTCTACATAAAATTGTTCAGCAAGTCCCTCCTCCCCACCTCACCTGATGTCGTTGAGTAGAATAACCAACTTTCTTCTAAAATAATACGCCTCCATTTACGTGATGACATGTTAATATTTGGTAATGATTTATTCAGATGTTGCTAACTGTATGCGATTTAATTATGCAGACAAAACTTTGCAGAGTGGACGAAATGCTTCTTCGTAAAGGAAGCAATAAATGTGTTGTCACGTGATTTTTCAGTCTTTGTCTGGTACCCTGTTTTGTTCAAGGTTAATTTCTGTGTGTGTGTGTGTGTGTTAATGCACAAAATCTATTTTTAGCCTATACTGACCCTGTTATGATCTTGACAATTACGTATGGTTGTAATCATCAAAGAGAAGAACTTGACAGATTTGTGAAGCCCAAAACTCTATCATAACATTGTTAAGCCCATTTCCTGTAAACGTCGGCTTTTGTAGACAATGATATAATATTAATCTTAGTGTTACATGTCAACACTTCTTTCAGTAACGGAAACTTGATGTTGGGAGACATGTATCAACGATAGAGATGATCTGATTACTTACCTTACACCACGATATGAATTAATTATTGGTTCTGGATACATATGAAATAAAAAGTGGCCGCTTGTGAGGGGAACATTTTACATTTTTGTACTAATATGCTGGCCACAGGTTGCATTAGAGTTGTGGCCATTCTTGAGGGGTACTTTTGAACACAAACTTGTTGGTGCCAAGGGATTCTGGCTGTAAGAAGCGGGTGGCCTCTGGTTAGGGGGGCCGTTCAAGAGGGGGACTACTGTATTGAAATAAATATCAGCTGGCCTTTTTTAATAGAACATTAGATGGGGAGGTCTACCTTGTATTATGAGAATATCTTTACATCTGACATTAGGTTTGTAAGTTATTTAGTTTGTGGTAGCAGATTCAAAAAGGTTTTTCTTGAATTATTTAACTTCATTTCCAATATTTTTTAAAAAGTATGTTACAGATGTTTTTTCAGCAAAAAGTTTGAGAAAATCAGCCATTGTAAGCAAAACAAACCATCCACATTCAAAATCAAACGTGTATAGAAAACAAATCCTGTAAGCAACCTAAGATGTCATAGGATACATATTCAGATTGGAGCCTATTTTTCTAATCTGAAAGGGCTGTTGTCTGATAAAATATTAATGTTTTAAGTGCAGGGTCATGCAAAGCTGACATGATTTTGAAAACATGCAGATGCTGGTCCATTTCTCATTTTTGTTGCCAGCCAGGGTGTATCAGATGGATGTTACAGATTAAGACACCAAAAAATGAGTTTGTTAATAATAGTAAAATCAATAACATTGATTTTATTATAATATTATAATGGGGATTTGGAATGCATGGAGGCAGGGAGTTTTCTTTTGTAAAAAGGAAATAAGGGATAATTTTGTACATAAGGTAATGTAAGAAAACATGTAGCACAATGCAATAAATATAGAACCTTGTCTCAAGTCTTGTACTTGTTATTCATTGGTTGTCTATGATCCTGTTAGATTCTAGCACCTAGCAATGCTAGACACACATATGAGACTTACAGTTATAAATTAATGTTTTACTGCTGGCATTCTCCTAATTAGGATGGACCTGGGGAGCTTGTTCGAGTGTCATCTTGGGGTGATTGGGAAGTGGTTCACTGTTCTAGCAAGTACACTGAAGACAGTAGCAAGGTCAAGGTTGTTGACCCTAGAACAGGCAGAAGGTAGGAGGATATGACAATCTAAAACCTTACTGCCCTGACTTATTCCTTGGCAGAGGATCATAAATCAGCTACATTTCCCCAGGCATCTAGTCATTCTAAAGCTGAAGCAGCAAGTTTGTGCTTTTGGTGATGGTTCTTTGTTTCATTGTAATTGTTCATTAACTACTTGCTGCCGTTGCTAATATTTCTTAGCAAGCTTCATTTGCTGTACTTCTCATTGAATTATGAAATCTCTTTAATGGCTCCCAGTCTTTCTTTTTGTCCACCAGCCATGCATATGCAAGACATTGGTATCACTTTTCCATGGCATTGTTAGCATAATGTTAGTTTGTTTATTTTGTGTAGTTTCTTTGACACTCTTGTATGTCTGATTGTATAGTCATGAAATTTGATTCATTGTGGAGGGTACTGCTTAGCACAGGCAAAAGAGAGTCACAGTGACCATTTCACATCTTAATGAATGGGTAATTGGAATATGCCTTGTAGGGACAGGTGATCTTAATGAATGGGTAATTGGAATATGCCTTATAGGGGCAGGTGATCTTAATGAATGGGTAATTGGAATATGCCTTGTAGGGGCAGGTGAGACATAGCATTCTGCAGAATTCTTGTGGAAATGAATAGTTGGTCACATTGATTTTAGAAATTAGTATCTTCAGGGTGAAGCCCAGTTTTATGGTGTACATGTCTGCTCAGCTAACTACACAGTAAACACTGTCTCATGCACACTGCCTTTATGAGATGAAGGTTTTTGTAAATCAATATTTAACCAGGAGTAGGTAATGCTTCTAAGTGTCTGAGACTGTGATGTCTATGCAAACAATTGCTGTTGAATGCATGAGCATTTTCAATCAAAAGTTACTTATTTTAGCATGTTAGGACGATAAATAATATTTCTAATAAAGGTACAAATTAAATGCTACTTCCGAAATTAGATTGGAAATCGGTACTACCAGACCATTTGAAAAATCTATCTTTTTCAAGATTTTTCTGCAGTTAATCCTATTTTCATGTTTAGTCAAGATGAATGCATTCATCAACAGTTGTGCTTATGTTCCTATTGATTTCAGTATCTAGAATATACTTCTGCTTGCATAAATATAAAGGATACCAGTTTGCAAGAAGTGCTCCATTTAGAAATTTTTGTGCTGTTTCTAAAGACCACAAAGTTTCAGAAATAATATATTCACTGTAGGCAACATCAGTACTTATGGATGCTGTTCAGTGTTTTGTTGCTTCTCCTTGATCAGGAATGTGAGGAAAAGTTCAAAATTATGGTCTACATTGATAAATCCCCAAGTTCTACCAACCTACCATCAGCTGGTATTGAAGTGTTGCTTATTTTACATTAATGTGGACCCCTGCTCATACACAAGCCAGGCTCTGTTCAATTTAGTATGTAATAGTGTTTTGTGTGCTACATGTAATCCTGTTGTGCCTGATCAGTCACCTGGCTAATTTTACTGAATAACATGTACATATTCAGAGTTCACTGTTTCTCTATTTTCATGAAATTTTCATTATGGACTGGAAATTCTTATGTAATATAGTGGTGCAATTTCTTGGAGGGGGGTGGGAATTTGCAAGGTTCATACCAAATGTTGAATTCTGACAATCAGGTAAAAATGGATGTACTTAACTCTTCCTCCACTTTGCCAAAATAGACCTGCTCAACATGTTTTTACATTTAGCCTGCATTCAGTAGGATGGATTTAACTACTATTTATGCAGTAGACAATTTGGCACTACTGAGTGGCTGTCCTTTCATGGGAATTTTCATTATAGTTGACAAATTGTAGCATCAAGTTAGTATAGCTTTGAATTTTCACATCTTTAAACCTTGCTCTTGAGAGATTATCAGTCATTACTAGGGTATATTTAATCTGTATTGTTAATGAAATGGGTCTTAATACATGTACAACATTCAGCATATTTAATCCATATCATCCAGAGGTCTCAGAAATGTTTAATCATGCGTATTTGGATGCAGGTGTTTTATCTGGGACACAGAAAATTACTGACCTTGAAATTAAGACACCTCAAGACTTGAACAAAATGCTGTTTGTAAATTTGGGTAAGTATTTTGGAGTTAAACAGCAAATTGACAAAGATTGTAACAAGATTCAGAAGAGATTTAACAGCAGCCAAGTGTAAGAAATTGCATGATGCCTGGCATAGTGTTTGGGAATAAGACATTTCCTCGGATTGACAAAATTCAGTTTCATTCCTATGACCGACAAGAGCTGTATGTCATTGGTGTGACAAATGTGGAAAATTAAACTCCATGGCAACCACTGGTTCTTCTGATCTGCAAAGTTCCACATTTTCTGGGAAGGGAATGCAGCTTTTGTTGGTGGGACTCCTATTTTTACCAATATAGGAGTCCTGGACTCATAATTTTTAAAATCCTACTGAGACCTCTGTCATCAAGAAATAGGTCTTAATACATGCCAGGCGTACAACATTTCAGCATATATTTTATCCATATTGTTAAGGAAATGGGTCTTTATATATACCAGGCAAACAGTTTTTCGCGTAAATAAACAGTATATCTGTGTCTCTTTACATTTTTTGAGTGGCATGAAACAAAATTTGCAAGGGCCATGGGTGACAAAGTGACAAAATTTGCCATGGGTGACAAAGTGACAAAATTTGCCATGGGTGACAAAGTGGTTTTAAGTCTTGCAACTTTACAGATCACTGACATCTCATCTGTCTGCATGGGTTCAAGTCCTAGGCTACAGATCACTGACATCTCATCTGTCTACATGGGTTCAAGTCCTAGGCTACAGATCACTGACATCTCATCTGTCTGCATGGGTTCAAGTCCTAGGCTACAGATCACTGACATCTCGTCTGTCTGCATGGATTCAAGTCCTAGGCTACAGATCACTGACATCTCATCTGTCTGCATGGATTCAAGTCTGAGGCTCAATCAACATGTGTATATGAGATAGCTTGCCAGTATCATCCCATGGGTTGGGTTGATGGTTCTTCCCAGTTTCTTCTGCCACCAGATATACTTGCCACCATGTATAGTCTATCATGTGCTGAAAATGTTAAGCCTACAACAACAACAAAATTTGCATGAATTGTTCATGATGAGCTGCCTTTCTCAGCTGTTAGCTCATGCCATTTAACTGCAGCCCATGGAGTGGGATTGTTAGTCAAGCATTAACCAAATGCTAACTGAATGCAGCCCAATGTTTTAGGTCACTAATTTATCACAGATTGTATGTGTAAAGCGGCAATTTGGAGGATTTTTTTTTAAATTGATAAATGGCAGACATTAATTTTGGCATTTAACTGACCAAATGTTACTAAGCACTGTATACTTGTATATGTTAATATACTATCACATAGTATTAATTTTGGCCCATTTTTGCATTTTCTGCTGATATTGCCAAACTTGATTCCCTGCGTAAATGAGGACAATACAGTTTGTAATAACCACATTGCCTTGTTTTTGCTTTGAGTGCATAGACATAGATAAGACATATTTGTACCTTTTCTGGTAGCCTAGTTGGCATACTGTTATGTTTAGGCTCATACAAAAGTAACAAAAGAAAAGAGTGAAGCCAACAAGCTTTATAAATTTAACAAAAATGATTTATTTCCCTAGAAAACAACGTAAAAATATGAAATAGGATTTACGGTTTGTGAATATAATCCAAATATTAATCCTAGAATTGAAAAATATAAGTCCTATCACTAAAACAGTTCTAATTGAATCCAGGTTCGAATCTCGATGACGTTCCAATATGGAAGGCGATGACGTCAAATTAGGTCATTGTACTGATGGCAACATATCCTTGATTGAATCACAGTTTATAATGTTTCCATTTAGAATTAACAGAATAAATTTCCACTGAATATCTTTCTCCCAGAACTTTTATAAATATGAAGCACTTTTGTATTCTTCTAGAGAATGAATTATTATATTCCAAAAGATAGACGAACTTAAGAACAAGCTGGCAACAACAATAAAAACCTCTTGAGCCCTCAAGATTTAAAATACGACTGAATAGATCTAGTAGAAAATGGCTGTTTTAAGCCTCGATTTTAGATCACATGGTGGCTCACATGACGGGCTACGTGATTTACTAATTTGAACAGTGCAATGAAAAAAGTGCCTTTTAGCACGTATGCTAGAATAGCCCTATCTAAGAATCAGATTCTCATGCTGGAAATGAATTTAAAAATAAAACTGTTTACAACAGAGCTAACACGTAGGCTGAAGATGACCTTGGTAATAGCCAATGGTTTTCACTCGATGTTTACAAAAAGTATGAACCAAGGTGAGCCAAAAATAGTGCTTAAGTCATACCTTTGCGTCAAAACAAAAGACTGAATTTACGGTGAAAAGTATCAAATCCAGTAAAAATAATCATTACAATAAAATATAATGAAACAAAATTAAAACAAAAAAGAATTTAAAACTAACACACAAGTAATTAAATTACATATACGTAACAATACGTATTGTCATGTCTGAACTTTTCATTCAGTTCATGTCTCTTTCACTATTTGTGCCCACAGTAATCAAAAATATTGGTACATTTGTCATGAAGAGACAACATGTTGCCACTACATTTTAAGTGTGTAGCAAGAAAAGAAAGTATTTTTAAAGCAAGTAAAAAAATAAAAACAAAATTCTTCATGAAGTTTTACAACTGCTGTATATTATTTGTGCATGAGGAGTCATGGTAGGTTCAGTTGGTACAGCATCTAGGGTCAGCTGCCACATTTTGTCCTTGGGAGAATGTGTTTGGCTCCTGTTTCCTCAGCATGGTATAACCAATAATATGTAAAAAGCGCTGTTAAACAACAAACCAACCAATCTTAATTATGCATAATAGTGAGGGAGATTTCTCATGTATGTGCCAGGCCCTTCTACATTTTTTTCATTTGATTCCATAATATTTATCAATGATGGTTTTCGGAAGATGATTCTTCAGTCCTTACTAATAAGATAAATGGTCATGAATCCTTGGCAAGACCTTATTAGTCATGAGACATATTTATACAAGAGAACCATCTCACTGCTTTTTTCTGTTTGTAGCAAAGATTGTACCTCTCAAATGGAAAGCATTGATAATAATCATAGGGTCTAATGATAATTTGTTTGTTTTCTTCCTGCTAAGAAATATGGACCTTATTGCTAACCTGTACAGCTTTTAAGTTGGTATACAGCTCTTTTGTTCAATGTTGCAAGTATAGGATGCAAAAATTCTATTAATTTAACATATACATTAGTATGATTTAAATAAATTATAGGTTCTATTGATATATACAAAGGTAAAATTCAAATATTTTTAAGACTCCGGCTTATTTGATTGATATGTATTATAGATAAATTTGTTACTCTAGTACCTGTACATGTTTGAGAACTTATTCAGAATATTTATTGTATGCTAAAGTTGATCTAATGCCAGAATTTTTTCATCATAACTTTCTTTCATATGCTAATATATGAGTGATAAACAAGACAGATCAATCAAATAGGCTTTCATGTTCTAATCATGAACTTAAATCTATGGATGCAAAGTTTTGTGTTGGTACAATGGTGTTTTGTAGTCTCCATGGTATTTACAGTGGCAGTCTGTTGCCATTATTGCAGTGTCATTCCTCTTAGACTGGTTACATCCTTAGTGTGTGACTAGAACCAAGTGTCTAAATTTTATTATAAAGTGAAGGAGAATTTAAGAACCACTCTTTGACAAAACAAAAATGGTATCCAGTTGCCAATGTAAACCTAACAGACTGTCAGTTGCTGTTTAGCCATGCATTAAAATATGTCTTGAGAGATCACCCCTTCTGCCAGCAGAAAGCAGTCTCTCAAGAAATGTGCTGTTTCTTAAAACTTTGCAAGAAGACCAGTTTTCAAGGCTGAAATTTAACAAGGCCTAAGCAGGAAATACCAGCAATTACTGCATATTGTTATGTATATTTCATTTGCATTGTTTGTTTGTTAGGTTTTTGAAAAATAATTTTTATTATATGTTGTGAGTAACCAACATGTTATCTAGATGCGGAACTTTTCCAAAATAGTAACAATTTTGTAAACATCTTTTTTTCTTGCTGAGTGAGAATTATTATCTTAAGCTCAGTCAAAGACATCACATGCCTTATGATAACAAACTTTCTATTCCTTCTAGAATAATTAACTTTTGATAATCATCTGGGGTTTTGTTTTGTGTCATGGTTTGTCATATAATTGATGTTTTTCTGAAAGTGTCTTATTTATGGTTTAAGATATAGCAGAATCAATTTGTATTATTGTTGTGTCCAGAAGATCATTTGGGCTAGAATTTATTTCTTCAGATTATTCAAGTGACTTTTCTCTAGAAATACAGAATGCTCTTAACAGAATAAGATTCTTGGACAGACATTCACTGGGATTTATAGTGAAATTAAACCTGGAATTATATTACTGTGTTTCAACAAAAGCCTGTTGGTACAACACCACAATACAGGGCACCACAGACACATCAACACTTTAAGTGTTGGTTTTAATTTGGATTTCCACTAAAGTTTATTCAGACATTTTATTATTAGGACTTGTGTATGTAATTCTGTGATTATTTTGAGATTTAATTTGCAATAACGAAAGTTCTCATTTTCATTTTCACTTTGTATTCTTGGGAAATAAATTATTTGTTAAATTTTACGTTTGTTGCTACTCATTCTTTTCTATTACATAGTTTAAGACCATAGGCTCGTAACAATTTGTATTTTATTCTTTATTCTTATTTATTGTTAACATATTGCATTCTTTTTGTCTGATTGTAACATTTATTTGTAGCTTCAAAAACTTAAAGTATATAAGAAAAATAATGCTGTAAAACAGCTCAAGGGATGGTGGTGGCAAAGAAAAGAAAAGTGGTGGATTTGCCCTGGATTATTTTGTATACATTTTAATTCATATAAATTGCACATCAACACATAAGTATATTGCAGTATAAAAACAAATTTATATTATTACAAGCAGTCACACCCAACACATGTAGGATAGTACAATTTCAAAAACAAAAATTGAATAATTAAAAATTATAAAAACATACCAATACCATACTCTGAATAATAAATACACCCATTTAACATAAAATAGAAATGTTATTTACACATGTATGTACACGCACACACACACACACACATGTAAGTATGGATCTGTTCACTGGAATGGTATTTCTTTACCCCAAAACAATATACAAGTCAAGTTTTATTTGGGGTTTTTTTTGGAGGGGGTTGGAGGTAGCCTTTTTCAGGGAAAATAGAATAGTTTGGTGATGATGATGATACAGAATACATTCAGATGTAAAGTGAAAGTCATATTCAGTTTTGTCAACTGTATGAGCAGGCAGGATTATTAATAAGATCAACAAGATAGATGCAAGTTAAAAAAAAGTTGAATATACTACTATTATCACCATGGCTTCCACATTGAAAATATGCCAGTGTTTTATTCAGAAGCTTAGAAACTACTACTTTAAAAACATTGATGACTGTTTCATTCTTAATTGATTGTTCAAGTATCAAATTAATTCTGGTAAAGGATTGTTCTACTCAGCATGGTTACAAAGTGATCACTGAGTCTCGCATTATAACGTGTTTCTCTGGTAAGAAGGGGTAAGTGGTCTTTTAGATATATTGGTGGCAGATTATTGGTGATTTTATATATGCATATATATTTTTTTATTTGCCTTTCTACTAGTGTGTTCAACTATTTTAAAAATAAAATGAATCTTTGCTAGCATATTTATGTATGTCATTTACTAATTGAGTAACCCGTAGTTGTCAAGTCAGCTTAATTGGTTGATAATCACATCTCAGATGTATACCCTGGTACAAGTTTGAAGAAAATAAGATAACATTTATTTTAACTTGATGGGGTATATATTTAAAAGATGTAGACTGCCTATTCTTTTGGAAACTGAGTCCCTGTACCGTTAGAAAATAATATTACTCCACGGTGTTTATGTGACTTAACAAAGTAAGGCATTTAGCGGTTGTAGCAGATTTCTACAACAGAGAAGGATACATTCAGTTCTGGAAGTGTTAAAGTTATGAACCATTTGTTAACCCATTAATTAATCTTGTCAAATTCATCATTTACAACACTTTATAATTTGAGGATTACAAAAAGGAATTGGAGAGATGAGTAATCATCAAAGAGTCTTGTCAGTGATTTTAGCGCATAAGCAATATCATTTACATAAACCAGAAATAGGAAAGATCCAAAAACTGATCCTGGAGGTACACCATCAGAGAGTTCTTAAGTAAAAAAAACTGCTGCAAATGATAACAGTTTCCCCTTGTGTATATAATATTTGAAACAGGACAAGAGGTTTCATGTGACATTGTATTTAGCAAGTATAATCATTAATAATTCATGTTAAACCCTTTCAGACCCTTTTGATATACCACAGAAGACAATACAAGAATATACACTCCTATCGTACAGAATCAATAAGTATGATTACAAATGAACCATGACTTGTATACAAGAAATTATTGTGATGAAAATAATTGTATGCATGTTTAGGTACAATTGCTTTAAAAAAAACTAACCAACAAAACTGAGTAGTGAAATTGGTTTATAATTAGAAACATGGTCAGTCACCTTCATAGAAGAGAGGAGCGCAATTGTACTAACCCTGGAAATGGCATAGGTGTTAGCTTCCAGACAGATAAAAGTGAATACATGTACATATGTACAGGCTCACTGAATTTCAGATATTTCCTATTCTTATGTCCTGGGAAAGTGTATGGAGTGAGTTTCATTGCACTTACCCCCATGTGGAGAGGGATGAGGATACTGACTTTTTACATTCATGTTTGGTTTGGTGTTTTAGAACACAGCAACACCAGTTGGATATTTGGTGCCAAGGCAGTTAGATTAAAATGCTTTGCCCATGGACACACCACAGCAGCCCCAACCCAGGTTGATCTATGATCACACCCATTTGGTTGAGTTAAGAATGCTTACCACTGCACCACCACAGCTTTGTACATTAGTTGTACATTCTTGGCCCACCTTTTGCATTTATCTCAGGTGTTTTGCCTGTTACACCTTGACTCATGAAATTCGGAGAAGGGATGCATCTTGAGTACTACACCATCATAGTGAAAGTATTTATGCTTTATTGACTTTCCTTAAATTTTGTGTTTTTAAGTTTTGTTTTTTTCCCAAGCTCTGTTAATGCTAGAGTCATCAAACTAATTGATAGTATGCATCTCAGTTAGTACCACGCGCTGACAACAAAAGGTCAGTGATCTTCATTTCATATTTTACTGGCTTGGGTTAAGATTTTGCATGTTTCTCTTGACCAAGTAGGGTTTTTTTTTTGCACCCTGTATCTGTATTATTATGCCTAGATTCATGAAACTTGGTGAGGGGAGGCATCTTGTTGAGGACTATGCACTTGCAACAAAGTGGGTCACTGTGACCCACATATCATGCTACACTAACTTTGTTTTAATTTTGGGTTTTAAATTATTTCTCAAACTTTGTTTATGCTAGAATAATTAAACTTGATTGCATGCATCATTTTACTACCATACCCATAAAACAAGAAGTCACTGTGACCTAATTTCACATTTTACTGGCTTAGGTTAAGTTTTTTCATTACCTCATGACCAAATGTGGTTCTTTTTGCACCCTGTATGCATACCATTGTACCTAGATTCATGAAACTTGGTGAGGGGATGTATCTTGATGAGTACTACACCTTTATCACAAAAGTAGGTCACTGTAACCCATTTTTCCTGCTTCACTGATTCAGTTTGAAAAACAATTCATGCCAGAATAACAAAACTAGATAATTATATACATGTGGTTTTTTTATACCACATCCTTACAACAAAATTTCATAGTGATCTAGATTTCACATTTTACTGGCTTTGAGTAAATGTGTTTACCTCATGATTACATGGGGCCTTATTTTTTTAACCTCATGTGCATTACTGTATTTACAGGAATCATGAGACTTTGTGAGAGGATGCATAATGATGAGTATTACACTCATTTTAAAAGCAATTGTCCCATTGACTGGTAAAATTGTGTATATTTTCTGTTCATGCTGTAATAATTAATTGAAAGTGCATATGTCTCTCTTAGTATCAAACTTGTACAAAAAAGTCACTATGATGTATTCAGTGACTACTGGAGGCTTCTAAAAGATTCGTAGAGATGAGCTATGTATTCATTGATTACATTCTGGTTATACATATTTATAACATTCGCAAGTAAATATATTTTAATGTAGTTAGATAACTTTAAAAAGTTTCAGGTAATTATTTTAATAAAACTTACAGCTCACAAGTAAAAGTGTTTTTATTTTCAGGAAAACAGAAGATCCTATGGTGATTTGAGTGCACGAGGAAGAACAGCAAGTTCAGACCAGCTGGTCAATCGGCCATTTTGACAAATCACCTAATTAGTTGTTCAGTTTGTATACAGAACATGTCTGCTGCCTTTATCCTCATCAGCTGTGTCTTGTGTTCCAGTGTCATGTATCTCATGTGCTTTGTGAAAGTCATGTAGTCTTCATTCAGGGCTGTGTAAGTTAAAATTAACACGGAAAGGTCAGTGAGAGTATGCACATTTGCTTATGAAGAGGGGAAACTCTAAAGGCTTGCTTTAGCTTATCTTAATCACATACATGTGCAATTACCATTTAATATTCATTGAGTCTGCTGCTAAATGTACATTTAATATTCACTAAGTCTGCTGCTAAATGTATTTCAGATGACAAATAAAATATGAACAAGTCTTGCATTACTTTAAGTCTTGGAAATTCCTTTTTGTCATAAGATAGTGCAGTTCTGATATTTTACATGATTGAAGACATTTTTATTTGTTGAATAAATGTAGGTCTGCACTACTCAAATGACTTACCATATATTCTTCTTTATAAATCAAGCCCAACTAAAAACAACATATGCTCTAATCTGCTTTTGCATAATGTGCCTTCAGATCAGGGTCTGTGTTATTCTTCTGATTACTCTAACAAGCTAGATAGAACCAGAGCAGCCAGTGCATTATTTGGTGTCTGATATGGGTCTGTACAGTTTGCAGTTGGACTGGACTTGTGAGTACATATGGTATTCTTCCAGCCTGCTGGCTTAGATCCAGTTAGCTTAATTTCTAGATAAAATGGAGCAAATGTATTGTTAGTTGACACTTAATATTTTGATCCTCTGCACCTGCAATCTGATCATCTTATTCTGTGCAATTCTTGTAGAAAAATACTGTATGTACCACTGTAAGTAACTTTCAGTTACTATGGGCCAATTTGTATTTGTCAGAATTACACTTTTGTCATTTAACAGTTCAAAGTGACAATTGTTTCAAATTTTAGGACATTGTTGTACATATGAACATCGACTTTCATCATTGAAAAATGTAACATCTTAAATTTTTGCTTTAATAAAGTCTATGTTACTTGCACTGATTTTCAATTTAGGGTATGATTAAATCAGATGGTGTATGCTGTATTATAAACAATAATTAGAAATGACAGTCATTTTGTTTCATTTTTTAAAATTGTCATTTATTCAAATAAAGTTGCTTTGTTGTATCTTAAAACTACTAATTTTTTGCAGTGTCAATTTGCACACTTGCTTAACATGATTTCTCTATTTTAAGTAAAGTTCTTAATTGTCTACTCCACATGTATATGGTCAGGATATTTAATGTTTATATAAATGTTGACTATTTCCTACAACCTTTGTGATTTAGTATAAAACATTTATGGTTTTAATAATCGTGATCTCATTGTAATGAAGGTTTGCCAACAGAATTAATTAAGCATTTGGTGGAAAAGTGTTTACAGAGAAAAGACTGTTTGAGGTTAAGACACTTGTGCTTTTTATTGTTAATTTCTGGATATGTGGCTTTAGTGTCATGTTTTAAGTTCTGGTTGGTGTTTGTCTCTTCCATCATTTAGAGAAATAAGAGCTGTATCTCAAGACCTTTTATTATTATTATGCAATTCATGACAGTATATTATGTTCTAAAAGATGTGAATTCAGTACCACTGCAAACATGTTGATGAAGATTGCTTAGTTTGACTTGATAAAGAGCACTGTGCTAGAAATTTTATGACCTAGGTACATAAGATTATTCATGATTAAAAGCAGCAATAAATAGGAAAATTACTTATTTTATAATATGAGAGAGACGAAATGCAAATGATAGCAATGCTGGTGTCAGTCAACACAAAAATTAATCTTAGATTTCACTAGAATATTAAAAATCATGTAACAGTTTTTTAAAGAATATTATTTTATTTCCATTTGAAATAGGAATCCAGATCTATATCACCAGCTTCACTGACAGATTTGCATGATAAGAATAGTCCTGCTGTTGAATTAACAATTGTAGCAACCATTTAGATGAAGGTTTCTAATGGTTAACTGCACACATTATCCTCTTAAGAAATGAATGCATATTTAGTGCTGGAAGAAATCGTTATTTTTTTTATCTCTTTGTAAAATAAATAAACATGCTGTAAGACTGGTTATAGGCCTAAAGCTATATGTTTGTGGATTGAAGTGCTGCAGGTTTGGCACAGGTTTACCTACGTTAGCTCTGAATACATTTGTAGTCAACAAAAGCACAGGTAAATGCTGACAGGACTGTACATTGTGATTGGACTGTAATGATCAGAATTTTAGAAGAGGATTTTACATTAAGATAGATGGGTTCAAGTTTCGAGCTCGGCCATTTGGGTATGTGAGAAAGCTTGCTAGTAGCTGCATGTGGGTCAGTGGAGTTTTCCCACGTTCTTCCTCCACCATTTATACTGGCTGCCATGTGTAGCCTATCATGTGCAGAAAAAGAAAAGCATTAAGCCAAAAACAACAACAACATTATGAAAGAAACAGTTCATTTTTGGGGAAAAGTTGTCCTTCCCTGTTTGTTATGTAGATGACAATATAGTAGTTTTACATTCGGTTGGAGGCATGTGAATGTAGACCATGCCTGATGAACTCTTCTGGCTGTCATATGAGGCAGCTTTTTGTCATGAGATGCATCCTGTGATGTTCCAGTTGTAAGAGAACGTTTTTGGACTTTGGAAAAAGTGCAGCATGTATCAATAATTTAACTTCGTATTTTAAGGATTTTAACTTTGTTCGTCATTATCTTTGTTGAGTATGCTTTTGTTTTGTTATACCTTAATTTGTTTGAGATATTGCAAGGATTTTGCAGATGTAGTGTTAATCCTTGTGTATAGATACATGCATATATTAACTTGAAAGCTAATCTACTCATGTTTTTCAAATAGTACATTTGGATCATATGTTCTTGCAGTTCATGAATGCATGTGTAATTTCACACAGCTCTTCATTCACTGGTTTAGATATCATTCTTTATAATGAAATAGTGGGGTATTTAACAGGCCTTGAATCTCTGTCATTTTGGGGAGGGAAAGAGGAGGTTGGAGAAGAAGATGATTAGATGAAAAAGTATATGGATGGTGCAGCTTTACTGCAGATTCCAGTTTTGTAAATTGTTGAGATTTTTTTCCATTTCATTTTGATAACACACTTAGTAAAAGTCCCAGCAGCATTGCCTGCACATTTATGGTGACCTTTGTGTATTACTATGGCCAGTAACAGTGCTTTGGCTGAACACTATTGGACTGTATTCACAGCTAACCAGGTACTTGTTGAAAGGATATTTGTGCTCAATTAAATTTAATTTGCTGCCTGTTTTAATATGTCTACTATGGAGCTAAGCTATTCAGCTAGTACCCATGAAAGTTACTGAGGTTTGTGCAAAATAATATGATTTTTTCATTCATATAGTGGACAGGTTGCCGACAGTATCTATTTCTTAAGGCTGATTTCCATGTCTCTGTCTGGTCAGTAACAGTGCTTTGACCAACACAGTTAATATCATGTATTCCAGTTAGGTCCCTTATTTTTGAGTGACTTCCTTTTGCACAAAACTCAAATGCATGTCAAAAAGTTCCAGAATTATGTATCGTACATGGAGAACACTTGTAGCATTTTTTCTACAACTCTAATATTTTCCCAAATATTTTACATTTTGAAACTAACCGCTCTGGTGGCCTAGTGGTTAGAGCATCCGCCTCGGATGCGGGAGGTCGTGGATTCAAACCCTGGCCAAGTCATACCAAAGACTTTAAAAAAAATGGTACTAACAGCTGCCTTGCTTGGCGCTCAGCATTAAGAGGTTAGTGTTAGGACTGGTCGGCCTGGTGTGGGGATAATGTGACTGGGTGGGACATCATGCCACATGTCTGTGGCATGATGCCTCAGTGCTAGACATCACTATAAACTGTTACACTGCAGACATCGTAGCGATATGACTGAAAAATTGTTAAAGCTACGTTAAAAATCTAAATCACACACACGCACACACACATTTTGAAACGGGTAATAAAAACAGATTCATGGAACAGTCAGAATGTTCATAACATGATGCATATCTTCAACAAGTGTTTGGTTTTTTTTTTTTTACATGTTATTGGTGTTTTTGAACTGAGCTTGTGTTTTGTTCCCCAAATGTTTTAAGAATACTGGGCTGTATATAGTGGAGGAAGGTTCTACAGTTAAATACATAGAGTTTTATGTTGTCATTAGAAATGAAAGTGAAGGAAACAGCAGCCCCATATTGTTAGATTTTGGTCCTCATCAAAAGATTGAGTGGTTAGGAGGGGACCTAGTCTTGGTTTACTAAAATGATGGCAGTATTAAGTATTTATGAGGTATTATTTTATGGCTGTTCCAGATTTGGGGTAAGATGTGATCTTTAGAGGGCACTTTTGACTCCAGCACTCATCCAGTTTTAAGTTAACTAGTCAACACATAACACTTAGAACAGACTTAATTAACCTAAGTACATGTATGCTTTATTAAATGCAGACCTGCCAACCCTTATGATTTTGCCATAAGTCTTACAAAAATTACCCTTAAAATACAGACTTACAGCATGCAAGCAAAAACTATGGAAAAAAATTTGTTTCCGAAAAATCTAGATAATAGATTCATCCATGTTTGATTTGGATCCAGGTTTCCTATTAGAATTAATGAAATTAGTCCGGAAACCTGACTAACTTTTCAGCAGCACCCCTGATGCTTTAAACTGCATCTATTTGTTCATGCCAAACATATGCATGATCAAACTGTTGATTATAGAATTTTTTTAAAATGGCATCCAGAATGCGATGAATGTTTAAGATGACCGGGAAAATAAGCCTCTAGAAAATTGTTAATAATCAACACAGAATTAAAAGGAATATTCAGATTCTTGTGAATAAAAGCTGGAAGGGATGCAATTATGTTTATTGGTCATCACATGCCAGTTTGAGTGTCTTGTGGCGGGAGATATGATTGCTGTCATGTGAAATGGAAAAAGAATTTCCAAGAATTACATCAAGTTGAGAGATGTCAACAAGCCATTGAGTTCTATAATGTTTGAAACTAAAGTTTGTGCAAATATACTAGTTGTAAATAAAGTCTACACGTACTTTACAAACTTTTCAGTTGAACATAATGTTTATCGTCGCTGCGTCGAACTTTTAATTACATTTTCCAGCTTTATAGTAGCAGTTATTGATGTTTTGTTACACCTTACTGAAAACTGGTCAATCTTACAGAAAAAAATTCAACTGCCTTGCTGAGATAGACTCATCAGGGTTGGCAGGTCTGAAATGGCTTACAAACCCTCAACAACACCACTCATCTTTATTGGAATATTGTGGTTGTTATGTACATCATAAGAGTTAATATATTTCAGTGGAAACCAACTTCAGATCTTCAAACCCATGAGCATGATTCAGTTTTAAAAAATATTTATTGTACCATCCCAGAGTTTGCAGTACACATATTTGTGAAATAATAAACATCCACAGCTAAATCTACAATACATACTGTGTACATGTCAAGTTCCACTGTGAACAACTTAGACCCTGATCTGCCATTGCATAAAGTGCTAGCAAATCAGGGTCTGTGTTTATTCTAGTGATTACTCCTTACAGACTGCATAGACCCAGATTTGCTTGCACTTCATGTGAATGTAGATCTGGTCTGAGAAGTTTGCAGTTGGATGTGATATGATTATATATGGTACCTAAATATGCTACCGTATGTTATGTATTTTTATGTTAGATGTTCATTGTTTGTGGATTATAATACAGCTCACAGCATGCAGACTGGATTTTTAATCCTCTCTACATACACAATGATCTTTGTTCATTGGGTGTTAAAATTTGTTGTTGAAAATTTGTAATCCACAAAGCATTAGCTTTCCAAAAGGCTTGTCAGCTGTGCTCTATATAATTTATTGTTTGATTAGGAAAGAAAATACCTTTTTAAGAATTGTAGTGCCAGGGTCAGAAAAGTAAGTCACATAATCTATTTAAAGCAGGGATATACTTGTAATTGTTGAGCAGGTGTAGTGTTTTACTTTAGTAAGACTACTTATTGTTGTCTTGAGGAACGTACAGTGTCCTTTTCATGCTCAAGTTATCATTGGTAAATATAAATTAGCCTGCACAGATATGACATGTTCATACTATTGCAAGTTCTATTCCTTACATATCTATTGAATAATACATATGTATCTGATGAAAGTAAATATTACTTACCTGTGTGTGTGTGTTTCAGAATTTTAACATAGCTTTAAGAAAATTTAGTCCTGTCACTATAATGTCAGCAGTGTGGCAGTTTAAAGTGATGTCTAGTACTGGGGCATTATGCTGCAGATCTGTGGCATGATGTCCCACCCAGTCACTTTATCCTGACACCAGGCTGATCAGTCCTAACACTAACCTCATAATGATGAGCGTCAAGTGAGGCAGCTGCTAGTACCATTTTTTTAATAAGTCT
This sequence comes from Megalonaias nervosa, assembly GCA_016617855.1. Lineage (NCBI taxonomy): Eukaryota > Metazoa > Mollusca > Bivalvia > Unionida > Unionidae > Megalonaias > Megalonaias nervosa. The sequence continues at coordinate 172,763 of JAECUM010095522.1, forward strand.
TTGATATGACTCGTCCAGAGTTCGAATCTACAACCTCTGATATTTGTGGCAGACATTCTAACCACGTAGGCCACCATTGTGGTATATTTCTTACATATTGCCTCTCAACAAAAATTGTTGCCTGAATTACCTTGATGCAGATCCTGTGAATTTTATCAGAATCATGCTGTATAAGACTTTTTACATTTCTGAATGCAATGCAGTTTGACAGCACATGGACTTGTAAATTTGCACGCCTGCATATAAGCCTCATCAGTGTATACAAATATACACATACAACAGTTTAATTCTGTACCAGTCTGTCATTGACATTTTCTTAACCAACTGAAACAACAGTAACAAAAAGTCTGCAGGTCCCACCTACACCAATATAGGAGGGTATTTTAGTATTGTATTGGTCTGCTTTGACCAATCAAGTAATCTTTCTCATATGGATTTTGGGTACATTTACATCAGATGGTTGAAATGCTTTATGAAACTAATATACTCCATGCCTTGACATAAAGTAAAAATACTGAATTCCTAATATATAGCAATAAGAGATCTGCATGAATTGGTGGTAGGACTTTGGTAGATGGGATAGCTTTTAAAGTATACTGCTCACACGGTGTAAAGATCATGTTAACTTGTAAGATTTGTATATGAAACCTTAAAAAGCATAAACTTTGTACCTGTCAATATATTGGCATGGAAAGGTATTCCTGTATAGAAACAATCTATATTTGTCATATATTGAGATCGCTATGTACAGAAACTGTATGTATTTTCTGAACTTACATCAGGTTTAATGTCAAAAGTTTGAGTTTTTATTGTGCCCTTTTGTTTTTACAATATGAAGAATGTATCTTTATATGTATATAACTCTAGAGAATCCAAGCATAAAGTGAGTTCTGACTGCTATGAAAATGAGATAACATTCCACCATTTTTCTTGTAAAATCATAAGAACACTGTAAATGATATATTATTTTAAAACTCCAATTATTTGTTGACTAATAAAATCATTGTTTGTATTGTGTAGAATGAACTATAATACTAATACCAAATGTTGACAGACTTGCCATTGTGTTGGAGGACCATATCATCAAGATTTTGTAATTCAGAATGAATATGACTGGCAAAGAATTCTCTAAAGTTAGATGCCATCTTTCATGATCGCTTGTAAAGGCCTTAAGATTAAATAGGTTGATTGCAATATTTGCATTTTCAGGAATAAGATTTTGATTTTATCCACAAATTTGCCAGGAAGCATACTTTCAGGTGTATATTTAAAAGAATCACAAAGTTTGTAATTTATTTACAGTATATGGTATATTTGCTAATGTAGACCATATATACTCGAATGTTAGTGGGATCCAGCTATTTGCAAGATCTGCCATCACATAATGTGCTAGCAGATTTGAATCATTGAAGTTTGTTAGGATTAATCAGAAAACAACAACATAGACTCTGATCTACTGTTGATTGGGTCTTTGTTATTTTCAGTTGGATCTGATGTGTATGTAGTTATATACTGTAATGCACACCCAACTGATAACAACTCAGATCAATCATGGCTTAACATGCCAGCAGGTAAGGGTCTATGCTGCTGCTTCATCTTAGGGGTGGATACTTTGTGTATTTGATTTAGAGTAGGTGGGGCACTCACACCAGCCACACTAACCTTTTCTGGGGACCCATCACCACTTTTTAAATTGTTACCCCTTAGAATACAAATCCGACATCCACCCCTGGTAAGCAGACAGCAGATTTTCCAGTGGAGCAGATCAATGTCTATGCTATTTGTAGTTCATCATTCATGTTATAATGGGAAAATACTTGACAAAATATTAAATCTCATTCAGACTTTACCTCCAGATGCATATCGTTGTTAAATAGATTATTTAGTCTGGTTTAATTAAAAGAAAGTACTTTTTGTTGAGGGCATTTACATACCAATACTTGTAAAATTATTTGTAGGCATTATGAACACAGAGCTGGATGTATGTTTTGTGTGTTTTATTTATATATATATATATATATATATATATATATATATATATATATATATATATATATATATATATATATATATATTGTTTGCAGTTTCATTGCAAAGGCAATTTTATTCCCCCAACTGTAATGTTCATCTGTCTCTCTGTAAAGTTTCTTTTCCACAACATAACTCTCTAACTTGGTAAAACATGTCAAGCAATTTAATTAGACAGTCCTTTGGAGACTTAGAATTTTCTGCATTTGATCCTTTTTGTTGCCTTTGAGACAAAGTGCAGCATGACTAGTGTATAAATTTACAGCACTGGACCATATAGTTTGAGTGCTTAAGCATCGAGTATAGTTGGTTAGTGTTTTCACATATGCAGGGTAACGGTGAATATGTCATCTCTAGATGATTTGTATGAGCTCACTAGGCTATAAGATCAAGTGAGCTTATGGTAGGGTCCTTCATCTCTCCTATCATTAGTAACAATTGCTATGTTTTATTACCACTTTCAAACTCGGCACAGAGCTTTTTAGTATAATGGCCTTTCATTGTTGTACAAATTATGCATCAGATATGGTTACCATTACTAAAAATTGAACCCTGGCTTTTTTTGGACAGCTTTAACAGAATTTGATTAAATTTTGCAGAAAAGATTCTGGCACAAAGACCATTCTGATTTATACAAAATGATGCCAATCCATTATTAAATATGGCCAATATTACCAAAAATAGAAAAACCTGCCCTTAATCTATCAGTAGTTGCTATTTTCAGCTTCTCAAAAACTGCATTACCAATTTCAGTTAAACATGGCACAGCATCCTGGCATAAAGGTCCATAAAGTTGATGCCAGTCTGATATGAAATATGGCTGCTAGTATTAAAAATGGAAAAATCTTAAGGTAACTTCTCCAAAAGCACTGATTATAATTTGACAAAATTTGACAATGCTTCTTGTCCTGAAGACCTTTGACAGTTGTAAAAATGAAGCCATTGTGCTTTCACATATTACTGCCATAGATTTTAAAAAATGCCTTTAAACGACTTCTTAGAAACTGCTTGGTAAAATTTGACTAAAAGCACTCTGGTGTGAAGGTTTTGAAATTTATGTAAATGATGTTGATTTGCTATGAGATGTGGCTTATGTCACTAAAAATAGAAAATGTTATTAATGATTTGTTAGTAAACTCTCAGTGGTATTTTTTCCCAATTCTACAGAACGTTTCCTTGCTTGGATGCATTTCAGATTTATGCAGGTGCTTCCATTTTGACATAAAATATTTCTGCTGTCACTGAAGGTAGAAAAGTGTTTACTTTATCTCAACAAATGTTGAACAGAATTTGAGCAACTTTGACACAAAATATATTAGGCAGTGGCAACTTTCTATTGGACAAAAAAAATTAAGCTGATGTTTGATAATATGGATAATGGTACAAAAGCTAGAGAAACCTTGAAACAATTATTTTACAACATGAAAGTAACAAAATTGGAGAAATTTCAATAGAAAACTTCCTACTGATGCAGATTTTTTTGCCAACTGTTCTTACATTGGCTATTAACAGATGTCAGCAAAGTGCGCAATCATAAACTCATATGCGTCTCTTGTTTGAAAATTGCTGTTATAATTGAGGTTCTTTTATTAACTTTTCAATTTTGATTTATTGCACAGTTTGTGCTAGCATATATCGTATGTTTTGTCAGTTTTGTCTCCCAGAATTCAAAATGTGTGCCATACTATCTCAAACAAGTACATGTAGATCAATAGAAATGTACTTCAGTACTTTTGCATTTAAAATCATTCAAGTGTTTGTGTTAAAACAGCATATAATACCAGGCACTGGCATCAGGTCACTAATTTGGGTGTTTTTGTAGCAAAGTGTCTCTGCCATGAACATTTATATTGATCATTTACTAGACAGGTATACTGTATACAGCCATCCAGTAGGACAAGTCATAACCTATGGATGAAATAATACTTGGCAAACTTTATTTTCATGGACATGGACCCAAAAAGCAATCACAGAAATTGTGTTTATAAAATGTCTACCAGTTATAAGGTAATTATTGTGTTGGAATATTTCAATGCCGGCCTGTCAAAAGGAGAGAATTGTACATTTCAGTTTAGCCTTCCTTGAGGAATTCACTTTGTTTATGGATTCATTTGATATATTTTGTAATTACCCATATTATAAACTTTTGTTTGATGCCTGTCAAAAGGCACAGCATTTGATATGACATCTGTTATTTTTCTAATCTTGACACAATGACTCGAGTTTTATACCATCATGGGTTACACTTCACATAGAGAAGAAGTTTACTTTTAAGGCTCAAAAAGTTGGTGTTGTTATGAATGAAATTGGAAAAAGTAAGTTTCTGAACCATAACAGTATTTCTACATCACAGACCAGAACTAAACGTTGTGAATGGCTTGTACTTGGGATGTCCAAGACTGAGACATAACATCAGAGTAAGTTGCATATTGAAAAGTTTTGCAGCCACAACTTGAAGCAGCATTTGTCCTCATCTTTTCTAACTACAGATCCAGAAGTAAATGAGCTCTGCAGATGATGATAGTCTAGTTATTTATCTTTCTGTCAACCCGATCATACATGTGCTTTACTCATTTAATGTCTGTCCAGCAAGATTTTTCCCATACTGTTGTTATCTCCCATGTAAAAGTAATTTTGACCTTGGAGAAAATACTGGAGGGCAAAAATATTGTCTAGCAGAGACTGTATAACTGAGATGGCAACATAATAATTACCTGACATAAAGATAGATAATTGAGCTAATGATATCTACAAGTCACATATTTCTGTGCCTGATTGGTTATGAAATAAAGGCATGTAAAAGTAAAAAATTGGACTTTAAAACTGGCAATTCTCTCAAATTTGCACTTGGAGTAAGGAAAAATAACATCAGTTTTGGTATCAAAGTCATGGTCATAGTGACTGATAAAAGAAAAGTGGTCTATACTGGATCAGTTAGTTCTGCATTACAGACCGGGACTAAACTTTGTTGATGGCTTGCAGTTGGAGTATGACAGAAGTCAAAAGGTCAGTGGTTAAGGTCACTGCTAAAAAATGAAAATACATTGCAGAATAAAACCTTTAGTTGCTGATCATATACTGTTACAGAAGGTTTGGATGGTGTAAACTTTGAGTAAGAGAGAAACCTATTGATTATCGGTTGAAGGGTTAGAGATCATGGTCATTGTGACTCAAAAATGGGACATGTTGAGTAATTTTTGTTCAAGAGTTAGTTATGTAACCAAACTTTGTGAACGACTTGCACTCGGGGTAAGAAAGAAACCTGTATATTTTGGGGTCAGAGACAAAGCCTAATAAGAAAAAAATGGTTTCTACAGAGTAAATTTAGTTCCCAACAACATGTCTTGACCAAAGGTCAGGTTATTGTTCAATATTTTCCAGAGTCCATCATACCCTACTACTGCCTACAAATAGGACTATTAAATGTGGGTTAGGTGTATATTGTACAATTCACATTACTCTTGTTGTAGCTTCGTTCAGATATGTATATTTATTAACATTTTACCTTCAATAGTCATGTTATAAATAAATACTGAATAAAAGGTTTTCATGCAAGCTATGCCACACTATGTATATACCTGATTGTGACTGGTATTAAACTGGATGTACCATCTTTTAGGGTTATGTCTATAATTATCATAATAAATTATAACATGGGTTATAGTATGGTATTTTAACTTTTTATTTTTCCCTTCTGAAAATTAATGCTCTTGCAATTTCAAGTAATGTGCTTCATTTGGAGGAATGATAAAGTAAAAGCTTGCAATGAAAACAAGTTTTTACAAGTACGAATGAATGGAAATGTGTGTTGTGCCATGCTTGCACTGCTGTGATTTGTATGTGATTGGTGCATATTGCCTGACATTATTTATTAAATTACTTTAAATGCTATAATTTTGTTTGCTTGTTATTTTTATTTGCAGCTTTGAAAACTTGGATAATGGGTGATTTTAGTATCAGTATTATCCACAACAGCTGAGGCAACTTTGATCCAAGTGTCTTCCCTAGCAATATTGTACCTGTCATTGTAACCATATGGAAAACCCAATTTTCAACTTCTCAGGATTGCAGTGTCAGTTTATATTAAATTTGATTAGAACAATTTTTATGGCATGCTGTGTAAAAGTTGTGTACAGAGTGATTTCCTACCAAAGCTGTAGCTTCATTAACAAGCAAGTGGAAAACATATTTTGATTTCTTCACTTGAACAACAAAGCCAGTTTTGATAAAACTTGATAAGAAAGTTTCATAAGACATGCTTACCAGAATTTTGTTTGAGATGGCTCCCCTGGCAGCGGTGTGGATTCCATAGCAGCCATATTGAAAACCTGTTAAATTATCCACAACAGCTGAGGTAACTTTGATCAAATTTTGCATGACATGCTTCGAAAGATTTGTCTCCTGATTGACTCGCTACCAGTGGTATGGATTCCATAGCAACCGTGTGGAAAACCTATTATAACTTCTCAACAGTGGTTGAGTCAGTTCGATTAAGCATGATAGAAATAATTATGATTTTGTTATTCATGATATGTATCTAGAGTGGTTCCCCCTGCGACTTCCTTGGCAGGTAGGGTAGAAAACTTTTTTTAAAACTTCTACAGATTGGCTAAGCTAATTTATATTAAACTTTGCAGAAACAATTTTTGGAATTTGCATTACCTAAAGACTTTTCCTGGTTTGTCTCCCCCAATGATGGTGTGGCTTCAGTAGCATGTAGCAGTTGCCAGCATGGCTGAACCAGCTGTAGTCCAGTTATGTAGAAATGTTCCTTGGAATATGCTATGTCATGTGTTTAGTGTGGTTCACCATTCAACTGTGTGACTTTCATAGCAAGCAATTGGAATACCTAAGATATATCTTCATTAGTTATGTCCATTTGTATTTATACAAATCTTTCAATGAATGATTTTCTCGCCAAAACTATCAGACCAGATGTGATGGTCTTAAAGTAACAGAAAGAAGCAAAAGTAACAAGTTTTGTAAAACTTAACAAATAATTTAATTTTCTAAGTTATAAAATGAAAATTTAAGAGTCACTTGCTGTACATATATTATGAATTAAATCCAAAATAATCCTGAAAGTTCTATCACAAGTCTAAATGAATAGTGTTCTGAATGAATTCCAGGTCTTGAATGTGCTGAAGTGCTAATATTCTTGATGTATCATAGCATTGTCTAGAATTTACAATAAACCCAAAATGTTGCTTAGTACATATCTTAATATGAGCACTGACTAATGAATAATGATTCTCCTCAAATTTAATCTAAATACAAAATTAAATACGTATGCAGACTGATATTAAAAAGAGAACAATACCTGGAATTAGGAATGAATAAATCCTCTCATTATATACATCTCCACAATTCTATTATGACTCGTTATTGCAATTACACAACCCACTTCAGTCGTAACACAATGCCTCAGACTCCGGTGGCTCAGTGGTTAGAGCCGTACCAAAGACATAAAAATGGTACTAACAGCTGCCTAGCTAGGCGTTCAGCATTAAGAGGTTAGTGTTAGGACTGGTTGACCTGGTGACTGGATGGAGCATCATGTTACATGTCTGTCCCTGACACAGGAAGAAGGATTGATAGCTCACAGCTGGTACCTCAGGCTATCCACATTTTTTCATAGGGACCCCATCTTTTACAAAATAAACTGGTACTTATGTGGCTTCAATTTTGCTAATAGCCCTCTGAAACAGAAAACAGATCTCAGGACCTTGTTCTTGTTTGAAATGGAATGATTGTCTTTTGTCTCCCTGAATAGAATAAAGAGAACGAGTCTTACAAAGAGGATCACTGTGATCAATACCTTTTGATTGATAAATACTAGGAGCAAAAGTGACCTCATAAAAAGCTGACCAATAAATGTTTCAGCTAAAGGAATAATCTCTAGATAAACATGATTCTTAAAAGCTCTTTTTGCCACTTCTAATAACTGCACAAGCAGGGTTTAAATCAGGGATGTCATTGAATATAATATCTTTCTGATCCAAACAAAACCTGTCAGTTACAAGTGGATTAACCACAACCTTTTCTCCATCTACGTCATTGTCTATTAATAAATGAATACCCAGAATGGGTAAAGATGTCACTGTTGCGATTGTGTCGGGTTCGAAGACTGGTGGCAATTTGACACAGTGGAGAGGAACATTAACAAAGCCGTACTCTAATCCCTGAATGAGAATAATTTCACAAGAAGATGACTTCTCAGATAAAGGAAAAGTACATGATAATACAAGACTCTGAGAAGCTCTCATGTCTCTTAATATTTTAATAGTGACAGGCTTTGCACAATTACCAATAAGTGATATAGAATCCTTCAACATGAATGGTTTAAAATTCTGCATAATAAAATCAGTGTGGGTTTTTTTGACCTAACAAATGTATGGCTTTCGATACATGATCGTCTCTTTGATCTCTTTAAATTAATAGCATTTAGAATATCATATCTTTCTGTTGCTTTTTTTTTTTTAATTTGTAGCAATCGGAGATAACATTGTATTAAGTGCACGTAAGAAGAGATAAGGGTTTCTGATAAGTCGTATCAGAAGTTTGATTCCTAAAAGTTGTACCAGATTGAAATTTGTAAGTACTTGTATGAGATTGAGAAGGTTCTTTTACGATTAACCTGCAGAGATGAAAACGTAATGACAAGTCAGATTTTGTGAGTGAAGGATAAATTGTCAGTTGTACGAGCAGAATCTTCCAAAAATTTATATCTTTTGCTTGTCAAGATATGTCTTGACGTCACTGTCGACGCATTTCTTCAACGTGTCAACTAAGGTGAGTTGTCTAAGGTTATCATTATCTTTATCAACCTTCTTGGCTGAGCACCATCTGTCGAACAGTTGTCCCCCCCCCCCCCAGCAATTTTGAATCGGTTTTCCCAGCTTTTTGTTTGCAATTCCTAAACATCTGTCGATATTCCTCGGGTACCAACTCATAACCGTTTAAAATACATTCCTTAACCATAATCACTCTCTTGTACTGACAGTGAAGTGTAATAAAGTACAATGCTATCTTGGCCATCGCAATTTAGCAATTTTCTCAAAAGGAGGAAAATATAGATGCACTTTTTTCTCCTACAAAGGATGTACTAACCTAATACTTTTATCATTACCAAAACCTGAACTTGGAGGGGGTACTTTCCGCTTGCAAGTTTTAATTCTTTTAATTTAAATTGCATTTCCATATCTCCTCTGTCCATTTGCATATCTCTTTCATCTTCCTCGTTTCGAATTTGCATTTATATTTCTTTGTTTTCCTCATTCTGCTTTTGAATTTCCGTCATTTCTTTCTGAAGCTGAAGATTTCTTAACTCCAGTTTGATCTCTGTTTTTAATTGTAATTCTTCTAATTTCATTTCAGAGCCAGATAGAAACTTATTAATTAAACCCAAAGCTCTTTTCTCCAAAAGTTCCTTTCCACAAAATATTGTATCAAAATATTTTTTCTTGCTTCTTTTTGCCAAATATGCTTTTACGTTCGAAATAGAAGAGTGTCTGGCAAGCTCCAGCAACTCATCCTTTATTTAAAGACGCCGACCCTTCCTGGGTCGGATTAGAAACAAAGTTTGACACTCTAGATGACATTGTGAAAGCTCGTGGTTCACTAACGATTTCTCAAATATATGAAATTAAAATAAGTCAGAAAATTATGAAAGAAAGTGAATTTTAATTTAAAAAACAAACTGAATTTCTCTGAAATATTTTATTTAAAGATACGTATCCTGGACGAGCCCCAAATTTCTCTTACGACTCTATAGTCTTAATCTCAGTAACAGAAATAAGCAAAATTAACAAGCTTTGTAACAAATAATTTAATTCTCTAAGTCCATAAATGAAAATTTAAGAGGAACCAACAGAATTATGAATTAAATCCAAAATAATCATAAAAGTTCTATCACAAGTCTAAAAGAAGAGAGTGTTCCAAATGAATTCCATGTCTTGAATGTCCTAAAGTGACAACAGTCTTCATTTATCACAAAGGCATTGGCCAGAGCTCCTTTGAATGAATACAATATAATCCCAAAATGTTTCTTTATTCCAGACCGTAATATGAGCACTTTGTAATTCCAATTAATCAATTGAATAAACGTTTCATCTCAAATCTAAAACAACATTAGATATATCTGCAGACTGACACTAAAACAGGAACAATACTAGGAATTAGGTTTGGACCAATTCTTTCTTTCTATGCATATCCACGACTCTATGACGACTCTATGTCGCAACGTAACCCACCTGACTTAGTCATCCAGTGGGAAATTACCTCAAACTGTACACAGGTTCATTTTCTAGAATGCCAACCTAGATCAGCAACCTATTTGTAGCTCATTATCTAAAAGCAGAATCTACAGTCATGGGCCGAAAGTTAAACTTATAATACAGTTATACATAGCAAACCATCTAGTCCAGTTGAAGTTGCTCAAAGTAGCAACACGGTTAAACAACATCTCCTACTTTGTGCAATTACGCTCGACGAATTTTGTTAATGCTTCTTCCGGGCGTCGAAAAATCAATAGAGATAAAATTTCAAAGAAGCGTCCACCTCGAAATCCTGTGAAGAGGGAATGTTAGAGCCGAATGTAGATGTAAGATTTAGTCTACTTAAGGTCTTAATTTTACTCCTCATATATTTATCTCCGATTTTTCATAATCGGTTTGACGAAATTTGTGTGAAATATTTCTACTGTTGGAACAAATCACTAACTAGGAATGCGAAAAAACAGTTGTAATCAAAATTCTTTAAATACGGGTTCACGTTTTCAGTGGCTTAGCTAGGATATTTGGGCCCCTATGCAGCACTCTATCCAAAGCTTACTGATGGTCTCCTGCCTAATGTAAAGTGTAAAAATATAATTCGTGGGCCATAAAGTTTTGCATACTCTTGCTATATGTTAGCTACGCCTCTGAACGTATTGCAAAATGTTGATACAATCGCTCCACACCAAACCTGATTATGCAATCGGTACCCATAAGAACCCTCCTATTTCTCTGGTTCCGCTGGACAGATTTTATCATTACTTTATGTGGGGATCGAACATATCCCTATAAACAAAATATCAAAGGAAGACCATGTCAAAATAATTTGAGGAGATGTTAAGGTCCATAGGTGAACGTAAGTTTGCTCCCTTACTGGCGTTGCCATTTTTTTCCATGTATGGAGCCTCCTAGTTCTCAAAATCGGTTCGACATATCTTCCTTATACATTTCTTGCTATCGGAACAGATCTCTAATTACAAACTCTTTAAGCTGCGTTAAATAAAAATCGTCTAAACAGGGGTTTGAATTGGTGCAGTTTGTGATGAATAAGTCCACTATATACCTAATTTACACAGGCTGTACCAACTAGGACTCTTCTATTTCTCTGATTCAGCTCGACGAATTTCGTAAATAGTTTTGAAATTTTTTTACGTCAAGTTTTGGTGTTCAGAGTATGATCTTAGCAGGTTTGGATATTGTTAAGGTTTCCAAATTATCTAGCCTCTTCTTACTAGACATCGCATGGACGGTCTTTCTTTTGGAGCATATCGCTAGCTAGAAACTGTACAAGAGGGACTCAAAGCAAATCCTCTAAGCAGGAGTTTACATGATACAGATAGTTGATAGAGTCGATCCACTATGTACATGCTCTATGTAATTTTTACCCATAAGGACCCTCCTATTTCTGTTTCCGCTCGACGAATGTTTTCAATACATCTTCTTGGGCTTGAACATATTTCTCGATAAAAAAAATCTCAGAGAAGGTTCTATGTCAAAATTATCTAACATGGGATGGATGTAAGGGTCCATAGGATTCTGTGTCTAAATTATCTGAGGAGGGATGGATGTAAGGGGCCATAGGGTTCTAGGTCAAAATTATATGAGGAGGGATGGATGTAAATGTTAAGTCCCATAGCTGGGCATAAGATTTAGGCCCCGTACGGCCTTTGTTCCGCCAAATAGCTCGCCCTTGTGTCTCAAAATTGGCTCAGCGAATTTTCTCTAATCTCTTACTACTGTTGGGATAGATCCTTTATCATTGAACTACTAAACAGGGTTTGTGATAAAAAAAGCAAAAAATTTCCAAACAGAGGTTCACGTACTGCAAAATGTTAATATAACTCGTCTTCACTGTACCGGTTGTGTATTACCAGTATCCAGAACGGCCCTCCTGTTTCTCGTAATCCTCTGGATTAATTCTGTCTCTGTTTCTACTGGGGGCTGAATGCAATCAACGGTATGAAATCTCACAGAAGGGTCCATGCCAAAATTATTTGATAAGGCGATGCAAAGATCCGTACGATGACGTAAGGTTTAATCAACTTAATAATCCATTGCATTTCCATATATTTATATACATATTTCTCCAAATCGGCTCATTGAATTTAATTGAAACTTTTTATTTTGTTGGAGCAGATCGCAAACTAGAACCTGTCCAAGAGGGATTGAAATCAAAATCATCCGAGTAGGGATGCAGCTGCTGCATATTATTGATAGTGGTGTAAGGGGTGCTCATGGAGGGGTGGTACCTCTGGTGGGGGTAGCAGTCGTACTCCTTTGGGGGTAGCTAGTCCATCTTCGGTCCCCACTTGGCGCTCAGCTTTCACCTGTGGCTCCAACAAGATGTAGCATGCGCAGCGGCCACACCACGGGCAACGGCTTCGACTGGCCGGCTAAATCAGGTTGAGGGTAGCAGACGTGTCTCAAACCCTCGGTGAGTTAGGGCTTGTCACCCATAGCATGTGAAGACTGGACCCGGCGGACTGCGCGGAGGAACCACAAGCTGGTCAACGGGCAGGACCTAGCAAAGCGACGTGGAGCGGTAAGAGCACGGCAGACACTCAGGACGCCTTGGTCATCCACTGCATCCAGTCTCCATTCTAGCCGTCTTTACTACGTCTTGCCACTGGACTAAGTGGGGCCTGGACGAGACAGTGAGGCTGACGCAGCGCAGCTCTTCCTCACTTTAATCCAATTCACGAGCAAGTCATTTATGTCATCACCCGTGCCCAAGTCCTGCGGCGATGGGCGAGCTGCGACGAGGCAGGTGTGGATGCACTGGCAGCCGTAGTGGCGGACCTGCACGCAGGCGGATTTTGGCAGCTGTCTGAGCGACTGTGCAGACCTCTTCAGGATATCGCTGCTTACCTCCGTAGCCTGAGGAAGGGGCTAGAAAAGGTGCCCTAAAAAAGCCTGCTTCAACTACCCGACCAGTTTATCGCGGCTGGAGGGAATTCCATTCTTGCTGTTGAAACACAAAGAAAATGCGAAAGGTTTCCCTCACTCTTATTGCGTGGAACATACGCACTCAATTGGATCGTGCAGAGGCTGACAGACCAGAGAGAAGAACTGCCCTGATTGAAAGAGAACTTGCTCGCTACAAGGTAGAGATAGAAGCATTGAGTGAAACTCGCTTGGCCGACGAGGGCCAGTTGACTGAAGCTGGAGCTGGCTACACCTTTTTCTGAAGTGGACGTGGCACCGATGAACATCGTGAGTCTGGAGTTGGTTTCGCTGTCCACTCGAGTCTGATGAATAAGCTCTCCAGCTTACCAAAGGGAATTAATGACCGGCTAATAATGCTGAAGCTACCCGTACCTGGAAAATAGCAAGCCAAACTCATTAGTGTTTATGCACCAGCCATGACCAACTCGGAGGAAGCCAAAGACAAGCTCTACCAGGATCTAGAAGCTCTGATTGCTTCAGTACCAAAGTCAGACAAGCTGATCATTCTTGGTGATTTCAACGGCAGGGTTGACGCGGACCACATCTCGTGGGAGGGAGTTATTGGTATATATGGCATTGGCAACTGCAACAGCAATGGACATCTGCTCTTGAGGATGTGCGCAACATACGATCTCCTAATCACAAACACCATCTTCCTTCTGCCCAACCGTAACAAAATAACTTGGATGCACCCACGGTCTAAGCATTGGCATCTTAGTCCGTAGGAGTGACAGGCAGGATGTACGTGTGACCAAGGCCATGTGTGGTGCTGACTGCTGTACGGACCACAGGCTGCTGATATAAAAGATGAATCTTAGAATTCAACCTCCCAGACGTCCACAGGGAATTAAAGTCCCAAAGCGCCTCAACATCTCCAGGCTGAAAGTCTGCAACACTGAGCGAGCTCTGTCTGAAGTTCTGACAAGCCAGCTGGAAACCACAGACTTTGATACCAACGACGTAGAGCAATGCTGGGCGGCCTTCAAACAGCTGGTGTACTCAACTGCATCTGAAACCCTTGGCATCACTGCGCGAAAGCACCAAGACTGGTTTGACGAGGAATGTGAAGAAATACAGCCCCTGCTAGAGGAGAAGCATCCCCAATTCCGCTGCAAAGAAAGATGCCTTCAGCAGAGTCCGCCAAGCTGTGCAGAAGAAACTGCGCGAGATGCAAGACACATGGCTGAGTCGAAAGGGTGATGATATTCAGGCGTTTGCCAACAGACACGACATGAGAATGTCTATAGTGCTCTTCGTGATGCTTATGGCCCAGTAACATCAGGCACAGCCCCATTCTTGAACTCTGATGGCAGCTCTCTCATAACCGAGAAGGAGAAGATACTGGATCGCTGGGTGGAAAACTTTGATGGTGTCCTCAACAGATCTGCTTCCATCAACGATGAAGCGATCAACAGCCTACCACAGGTGGAGATCAACGAGAGATTGGCTGACCCTCCAACAGTGCTGGAAACTCATAAGGCCATTGAGATCCCGTCTAGTGGGAAAGCTCCAGGAGCAGACTCCATCCCAGTTGAGATCTGCTAGTCTGGTGGGCCTAAGCTAGTGGAAAGACTAACAGAGATGTTTTGTGGGATGTGGAAGTAGAAAAGCATTCCCCAGGAATTCAAAGATGCATACATCATCCACATTTACAAATGCAAAGGAAATCGCCAATCCTGCGACAACCATAGAGGAATCTCTCTACTCTGCATCGCAGGCAAGGTCCTCGCCAGGCTACTGCTGAATAGACTCACAGTGCAACTTGATCATGACCTACTGCCAGAAAGTCAGTGTAGCTTCAGAAAGGAGAGAGGCGCCATCGACATGATCTTTTCTGCCAGGCAGATGCAAGAAAAGTGTCAGCAACAAAATGTCCAGCTATACACCACCTTCGTGGACCTGACTAAGGCATTTGACACTGTCAGCCGGGAAGGCCTATGGAAGATCATGGCCAAATTTGGATGTCCAGAAGTCTTCATTGAAATGGTGAAGCAATTTCATGATGGCATGCTTGCCAGAGTCCAGGACCAGGGTAACTATTCCGAAACCTTTGCCGTTACTAATGGTGTGAAACAATGATGCGTCTTAGCTCCCACTCTCTTCAGCCTCATGTTCTCCGCCATGCTGATGGATGCTTTCAGGAACAGCGATGTGGGAGTCGGTCTACGATACCGTCCGGATGGGAAGTTGTTCAACCTGAGAAGGTTTCAAGCCAAAACCAAACTTCAAGTTGAGAACATTCGCGACTTCCTGTTTGCAGATGACTGTGCCTTTAACACCATCACGGAGGCAGGCATGCAACAGAGCATGGACCTCTTTTCCACAGCGTGCACCAATTTTGGACTCACCATCTCCACCAGCAAGATCGAGGTTCTGCATCAGCTAGCTCCTGGAATAGATTACCTAGAACCATTCCGTCACTGTCAATGACCAAAATCTCAAAAATGTAGACAGGTTCACATACCTCGGCAGTACCCTCTCACAAGCAGTCCACATAGACGATGAGGTCAACACGAGGATTGCCAAAGTCAGTGTAGCATTTGGCAGACTCCGCTCAAATTGCTGGTATAGGAGAGGCATCTAGCTTGCCACCAAACTCAAAGTCTACGCAGCGGTTGTTCTTCCCACCCTCCTCTATGCTTGCGAGACCTGCACTGTGTATAGCCGCCATGTTAAAAAACTGAACCACTTCCACCTGAGCACCCTGAGAAAACTGCTGAAGATCAGATGGCAGGACAAGGTACCGAACACAGAGGTGCTTACTCAGACCGGTATGACAAGCATCCACACCATGCTGTGCAAGGCACAACTCCTAATGGCTGGCCATGTTGTCCGCATGCCGAAAGAACGCCTACCAAAGAAGGTATTCTATGGAGAGCCACAGCAAGGCAAGAGATCTCACGGTGGTCAAAAGAAGAGGCACAAGGACACCCTCAAGGCCTCGCTGAAGAACTTTGGCATTGACACTGACAGCTGGGAGAGTATGGCTGCTGATTGATCTGCTTGGTGCAGTCAAGTCAATGCCGGTGCGGTAGCCTTTGAACAGAAAAGACTGGTGGACGCATCTGAAAAACGTGCTCTGCGCAAATCCAGGAACACCAGTTCCGCAACTCTCAGTCAGCAACCTGTACATCCATGTCCCCACTGCAACAGACGCTTCCGGGCCCGCTTTGGACTGATCAGCCATCTCCGGATCCACCCCCAGTGAATTCGATGACATTAAATGGTCCTCATCGACACCGATGGCCAAACATCATTATTGATAGAATCGATTCACTATGCCCCTTATTATTGATAAAATCAATCCACTATGCCCTTATCATTGATAGAATCGATCCACTATGCCGCTTATTATTAAGATCATCGATCGACTATGTCCCTGCATTACATAGACGGTGGATGTAAGGACTTTCCTATTTCTCTGACTCCGATCGGTGAATTTCGTCAGTAATTGTTCTGCGGGTCGAAGGTGTTTCTATAGATAAATTCTCAAAAATTACCATGTCAAAATATGTCATGTAGGGGATGTTTCAGAGGTATTCTCCTTTGTGGCTGAATTTTCTCTGCAAATTTTCTACTGTTTAAACTGATCAATAACTAAAAATTTTCAAAGAGAGTTTGATATGAAAATTTTCTAAGTACGGGGTCTCTTAATGCAAAGTGTTGACGTAATGAGTCCTCTCCGTAACGTTTTTACATGGCCAGTATCCATATGGGCTCTGCTATTTCTCCGATTCCTAGTGAAAAATTTCGGAAATACTTTTTCAACGGTTAAGTAAAAATCGAGATACAAAATCTCAAAGAAGTGTCCATGTTAAAGCCACTTGAGGAGGATATGTTATGGTTTGTATCTGCAATTAAGACTTGATCTCCATCTGGTCATTTTTTTATAGTTACTATATACTTAAGCCTCCGATATCTCGAAATCGACTCGACTAATTTCATCTCAGCTTTTTATATTATGTGGAGGAAATCCATAAATGAAAATTTCCCAAGGGGGGTTGATATGAAATTACTTGAAGATAGGGTTCACGTAGTTGAAAGTGTTAATATAATCTGTCTTCTCTTTTCCAGCTTTATATAGCTGATAACCATAAGGACATTCTATTTTTCCGACTGGGCTCAGCAGTAATTTAATATAAGGGGATTTCTTAGTCAAAACCCTATTTTGTGTTAGGACGACAGCATGATTACCCCCCCCCAGGCCCCCCCCCCCCATGTTAGTCTAAACAAAATACGAAAACAACTTTGTTGAGGCAACAGTGTCGATTTCATTATTGATTACCTTTCG
Organism: Megalonaias nervosa; assembly: GCA_016617855.1. Taxonomy (NCBI): domain Eukaryota; kingdom Metazoa; phylum Mollusca; class Bivalvia; order Unionida; family Unionidae; genus Megalonaias; species Megalonaias nervosa. The sequence continues at coordinate 190,301 of JAECUM010095522.1, forward strand.
AGGACCTTTCATTGAATCATTATCGTCGTCATACAAAATAGGGTTGGCTTAGAAACGCCCCATTATATCAAACTACTGCGGTTTTTACCTGAAATCGCTAGCGACTTATAATTATATTTTACAATAAATTGAACTGCTAGCAGTTTGTGCCTTGCACTCCACTATACCTAACATTCACATTAAATTTACATGTATCGCGAAGGATTTACTGTAATAACCTAAAACAAAAATAATGTAAAAAATCCACCTTGCAAATATCAATACTATCAGACGTTTTATATCCATAGGCAAATGTATTGACCCCATCAGAGCAGTATCTTTTATCATCAAAAATACACAGACCAGATTTTATAATAACATCAGTCTCAAGTTTATGACAATTTGATCTTATTGCCATCATCTCTACATAACTTGATAAATATCATCAAATTTTACCTTGTACATAAGCGAGTCAGTTTTTGCAAATAATAGCTCTGCATCAGGCCACTTAACCATAACAAAATCGTAATGAAATTGGTACATTAGCCATTTTGATATCTCACGCACTGCCATACCGACATAAACTAGCTTGTTCAAGTTTAGATTTGTCTTTAATCGACTAAATTTGCATTAAATATTTTCATACTGACAAAATCGTCAGATGCTACTAGTTTATTACGACGTTCCAAGTTACTGACGATCTCAATATTGATTCACTTTCTGCTGTTTTCCCATGGTCTTGCCAAAGACGCTGTTATTCATAAGCATTAAAAAAAATAGTTTTAATTTCTGTTTTGGCAGTTGCTCGTCGTGCTATGATTGAGTCTGTATAACTCTTCGTCCACAGTGATTGATTAAATTTTAGCACACGATGAACTTTTCTAAATTTTAGCTTATGATCAAGTGCTTGTTTTAAAATTTTATAATGACAAACTTATCTCCGCTTGTCAAGCAGATTAGAAACTAACTTTTTAACAACAGATTTACCCTGCGAATAATTTCTCTGTTCATCGGATAATAAACTGTAATCAATCAGCATTGCTTCTGAACAAAATGGATAGTCATTACGCGCATCATGAAGCTCAACAGTATAGTCAAGATCAACTTCTATTAGATAACTAACATCATCCGCTGTTACGATTTTATTAGTTTCTTTAAAAAAAACTGTGTTTCACCTAAACCGACCAAACGGCATAGACTCCGACATTCCGTAACCATATAACTTATTTGGATCTAGATAGGTTATAAAACTTGATGGTGCTGTCTTATCAGAGTCGGGTAGACATTTATTATTAGCTTTGGCATAATTTTGTTGTTATGACGCTTATTCCGCTCCGGATTCCACGTTTCATAAAGTTGAATATGTCAGTGTCTGTTAATAGTTCTAGTTTTATTTTACTGTGCTTAAGTAATGCATCCCAAGTTCTTCCGGGTGCCGAATAGTACCAAGCTGGGTCGAGACCTTATTAATCGGCGCTGACATCTCTGAAATTTTCAAATATATCTGCGAGCAACAGTATATCTGTGATAAGATATACATCATGATAATCTCCCAAGTTTTTGCAGCCGAACGGGTCTCATATCGATCGAGCATAAGCATAATTATCAGCACTAACACTCTCAAGATTTAACCTAGAATAAAACTTTTCTTTGTCAGGTAGACACATTTCATCAAATCTGCTCAAATCATCAAGATACTCATAAGGAAAGACACCTTTTCGTGTCAATAAACTTGTTTTATCACTGAAATGTTCAGTCAAATTATGAAAGTTACCACAGCATTTTACGAGCTCGCCTCGCGATGCTGCCATAAACTGCAGACTCAATAAATCTCAACTTGCCTAGTGTAACCGACATGTACTTTTCAGTGTTATTTGGGATGCACTTTATTTTACTGTTGTTATTAATTTTCAGGCGGTTTATTATATCTCTATTACCAAATGCTTCAACTATATGAGAATCATATCCTCTGAAATTATGAAATACAACAGGAAAGAAATTTGGTGCGGTATATTTTAAATTGCACTTATCATGTGCTAGATCGAGATACTTTCCAGTTATATGGCAGTGATCATTTACACGATCTTTAGCCAAAAGCGCCCCCCCCTCACAAATATGGCATATTTCTGCTGTATTAAATTCAGCTTCTTTTTGTACTGTTAGTGGTTTCATTTTTCTTTTGTCCTAGCGAGTAACATCATAATAGCATCGACCTCATCCATAAGGTTTCATAGCAACCAGACAGCAGAATCTTTACCTCTGTAAACCTTTATTGGTTTTGATAAGGCTTTATCAGCAGCACAAATGTCTTTATACTCTACTCCGCAAGGAATATGCTCTTGTATTTTCTTGTCGAAGATTTATCAGGGTAATTATCTGTTCCATGCACTGGAAGTAAAATAGACTCGAAATCTGGATATCTTGTGTCTGTAATTTGTAAATTGTAATATCTTCTAGTCTTCACCAGCATATATATTCGCTGTACATTAAAGCAGTATTCGAGATGTCTATGAAGAACCAGCTGCTACTTACAACCATGCAAGCACTTGAAACAGAAATATTTCTTTCCCCTATGCTTCTTATACTGACCTCCAACTAGCCCGTTAAAGTTTTTTATCCGCGCGTAATGATTTTCTTAAAATAGTAAATGTACTGTCTGCTGATATGCTCGATCGCTGATGTGTCTTGGATATATATTTTGTTCATCATCGACATCAAATACGTTAATACCTCCAGGTAACAGGAGATTGTTCTGTTTTTCGAATTTTCGACTTTGATATTTTCAGAAACAGGAAAGATAATCCCGCTAAAGTTTAGATTGCTAACATGAGTAATATAATTCGATGCTCCATAAAGATGATCTCGTGCTTGAAATAACGCTGATAATATTGTCCATTGAAAACATTTCCTATCATAATTTTATATTAATGCAACATTCTGAGTTTTTGATTTTAGTTGGCACCTCGACATACGAGTTACATCACAATGGATAATATTTCATAGTGTGAAAAAGCATTTCTGTTATTTCATCAAAATTCCAGCCAGAACCAGATGCAGTGTACTCATCGATTTTCTTCCATATCTCCTGAAATATATTATCTGACAGCGATATTAAATCTGTCCCTGTTAGAATTCGACGAGATTTTGATGTCATATAAGGATAGGCAAATTCCTCTCGTTGCTGAGCAGCAAACTGCCCTGATGTAATCGTCAGATTGGCGGGCCCATCCTTAGCTTTCTGTTGGGATTCCAGAGACACTTTTAGCTTCGAAAACTTAACATGGAACTGAACTATCATCTTTGGACCCTTATGTGTGGCAAGTTCAGATTTAATTGTTGCCTGAAGCAGATGATACGAATGTTTGGCAGAGAAATTTGCTAGTAAGTGTTTATTATCAAATAGCCAACTGTTATCAAACCCAGAAAATGCGGTTACAATTTTTCAAGGTTAATATCTTTGTGTCGAGAATAGACTTCTCTTTACGATATCGGCAAGTTTCAACATCGCTATATCTACTGTTTTATATTTCTTTAATTGAGTTTGCTGTGAAAATTGTCAATAAAAATCGAAATTGCTGTTATTATAATATGAGCAAAATTATGCTTAGTGGACTCATACCAACAGTTATTGAGCAGGAGATATTCTTCGTTCACGAGAAGTACAACTGCTATGAAGGAAATATGCTAGGAATGGTGATTATTCTTAAAACTAAGGCTTCGCTTGGGATTCGAACTCCAACTGGTTATAAGATAAAAGTGAAAGGTGCCGATGATACCGAGTATATTGTTACGTATATGTAATTAAATTGCTTGTGTGTTAGTTTTAAAATTCGTTTTTATTTTAATTTTGTTTCATTACATTTTATTGTAATGATTATTTTCACGGGATTCGATATTTTTTCAAGTAAATTCAGTTTGTATAGTACGTAAAAGGTATTACATTAGCACTATTTTCAGCTAACTCTGGTTCATAGATTTTGAAAACATAGAGTGAAGACGACTGGCTATTGCCAAGGTCATTTTGGCCCGTGTGTTAGCTGAATTGTAACAGCCTTTCTTTTTTTTATTTTTAGTGTGAGAATTTGATTCTTAGATAGGGCTAATCTTGCATACGTGATAAATGGCATTTTTTTTTATTACGCTGTTCAATGTTAAGAGATCACGTGACCCATCACGCGGGATTGAAATGACGTTTTGGTTTGTTTACTGCTGATATCTGATTAAAATGTCGGCAGTCGTATGTCTACACCTTGAAGGAACAAAGTGTTTCTATTGTTGTTGCCAGATTGTTTTTTGAGGTTCATGTTTTTTGGAATTTAATAATTTATTCTCTAGAAGACTAAACAAGTGTACTTTTTATAAAATTTCTGGGACAAAGAAATTCAGTGTAAATTCATTCTGGAATTCTATACGGAAACATAAACTATGATTCAATCGAGGATCTGTTACCATCAGTACAGACATTATCTGACGTCATCGCCTCCATATTGGAATTTCATCGAGAGTCGAATCCGGATTCAATTAGAACTGTTTAGTGATAGGACTTATATTTTTTCAATCTTAGGATTAAATTTAGGATTATATTCACAAACCGTAAGTCCCATTTCATGTTTTTGCATTATTTTCTAGGGAAATAAATTATTTTGTTAAAATTTACAATGATTGTTTACTTCACTCTTTTCTTTTGTTACATTTGTACGAGCCTATACTTTACAATACCGAGATGTTAATCAGGGACTTAATTTATTCGTTGTTTTGTGAGGAGATTCCAACGGGGATGAGTATCTATCAGGTAAAGATGAGTATTTCTGACAATAATATCGCCAACTTTTCATTACAAGACGAGTTTATGATGTTTACGAGGCCAACGACAGAGGTGTTATCAGACATATTAAAACAAAAAAAGTTGCTGGAAAAATTGACAATATGGGTTATTTTAAGGTGGTAGTACGAGATACTAATACCGGTTATGTTAACTATTCTTTACATCGTTTATTTCATGGACTCATCCCAGGTGGCTTAGTTATTGATCACATCAACAGTATCAAAATCGATAATCGACTTCAAAATTTAGTCCTTTCTACACAGAAAGAAAATAATAGTCAAGGTAATGTTGGAAATCCTAAGAATTTCAAAAATAAAGACCGGTAGTATCAACTATGAAACTAACGAAGAAATGTCATTTCCTTCTATTACATCAGCATCAAAATATTTTAATATTTGTCCAAATTCAATAAAATTTGTTGCTGATGGCATCACTAAATCCGCCTTTTCAAGAACAAGTGGGAATAGAATCGTTTTCAATACGAATCACCTGCTATTTAAAATATTTGCTACCTCGCTATTTGTCAAGCAGAAATTGAGATATTTCTTTAAGGTTTCTTTACCGTATTCGACTAGGATCTTTTTGTAATTCAGCATGTGATCAAGTTCATGCTGTTTAACAAAATCAAATTATTTTTTTCTCGTGCTACTTCAAACCGAGTTACCACGTTGTTGTCAACGCAGAACATATTTCTTAATGCCTCTTCCACTCAAAGGGATTTACGCTATTAGCTCGAGTAACAAATCTATCCATTGTTTGATAATTAACAAACAATTAAAGTTTATTCACACATCAATTTTTAGTATATTTCTGAGATCTTCCTTTGTCAAACAGCAGTGAGTCTATTTCATGACTGTGTCCCTGTCATATCTAACAAATATTTTTTTTTTTATTTCTTATGTTCTGATACCTCAGAATCTGTCAGTAACACATCAAACGCCGAATAAGGATCGTATTCAACGATAAAATTCACTTACTTTTTTCTGTTTTTTGATCACTCAATAACAACTTGACACCGTCGAATAAGAAGTTCATATTTAAGATTTTAGCTCTGACGATTCTTCTTATTTCATCCAACATTTTATTACAGTAATTTAGATAAAAATCTTATGTATAAGATGTCTCAAACAAATTTCTTGTTCGCAAAAAGGTTGTCAGATGTTTACTGTGATATCGATCATGATACTGCAGCGCATCAGAATTCTTTGAATTCCAATACTGACAGTCTACAAAACATTACTGTATTGTTAGAAATCTAAATACTGCCGCGCATCAAGATTCGACGAATTCCAATACTATTAACAGCCAGCATGCAAAACAACAGGATTCGAAGAATCCCAAGTTCGATCTAGAAACGCATTTATTCCACGTCGTTGAGGATAAATTTGCCGATGAGCCAGGTATAGTACAAGAAGATGAATAAATTTGTATCTCACAAAAATCACGGTGTAATGTAAAATATCACCTCGCTTAAAAGATTTAAAAATTTTAATTTTACTGTCTCTGAACATCAGATATTCTGGGAGTTGTTAAAGCCATTTATGAATCGTAGACAACTAGAAGTTTATGGCTGTCGAAAAAATATAAAATTTGATTTTTTGTTTGTTAAGTTTTTTAACTTGATGGGAGAGTGCGCACTAGAAACGACACGAACACAATATTTGATATCATTGTGCAGGCCAGCGAAATGTAAGTCTGTCCTTTTGAAATACGAAAAGATTCATAGCAACTGTATTTGATCGCTTGATGCTATGCATCACACGATCGAATAGCTAGCGATTTAATTAAAGATGTTTTATTTCACTAGTTGGTATCCAGCTATTAAAACTATCACCGTAATCTCTCCATTTGACCAAACTTTGCTTACCTTTCCTTGTTATTACTTTCTCAATTATGAATATATCCTGATCCGTCTTTTGTAGTTCCTGTTCGAAGAAACTTCAAATAATTTCTTCTCCTGCTGAGGCTTTCAGCTTATACGTCAAAGGGTATGGTTCTTAAACTTTTATCCACAACGAATACTTCCTCGAATGTTTTTTGTTTCAATAACGAAATTTTAACTTGTTACGAGCCTATACTCTTAAAATAAGTAACAGAAAAGAGTGAAGACAACAAGCTTTGTAAAATTTAACAAATAATTTATTTTCCTAGAATACAAAGTGAAAAAGAAGAAAAAAGATAGTATGGTATTGCGAATTAAGTCCAAAAATAATCCAAGAATTAAAGAGGCAAGTCCTAGAATGTAAAAAGTCCGGAACAAACTCTGTTCAAGTCCCGAAGAGATTTAAAATTGAAGGCGATGACGTGTCTGTTATGGCCTGCGTCGTACTGATGTGTCAACAGTCTCTTGTTGAATCACAGAAATATTATTCCAGGTTTGAATTTAGTATAAATTCCAATGAATGTCTTTATCCAAGACTTTTGTCAGAGCACTTTTGTATTTCCAGAGAAAATATCACTTGAATTCAATGACTTGAAGAAAATAAAATTCAGCCAAAACTGGTCAGTGTTAGATGTTAAAGCACAACTGGTAAATTTGTGACAGTCACAAGATAATATAGTTCTCTGCTTGACCTCCAGACAAAATATAGAACGCAGCAATATCTATTCGAATGCTAGCACTCTAAGGTCTAGTTTTAGTTACTAATTTTCTAATAATTTCATCGCCTGGTGGAGATAGCAGTTTTTTGTCGTTTTTATTAACGCCTTAGTAATCTCTGATGTTGGTGATATTTCAGAAATTGCTTGTTTTATACCCCTATCGTTTGGCATACCACTTTGTGGTCCGCCCTTAATTTTATCAACAATCTTCTGTCCAACAGTTGCACCTGCCGCAGAAAAGGTTCCTGTGGCAGAAGCTTTTGATTCGTCTAACGCAATAGGCACTACTTTTTTGTTGCAATTCAAGGCACATTTTCAATTATTTTAGAGGATATATTTTAAAAGAAACCTCCTACGATATTTCTATGATAAATGTTTCATTGTTTCATTTTGTTATACAAAACTGCTGATACAATTGGCTTTGATGAACTAGATCACTGTGATTAGCATAGCTGACTGAGCAGAGCTCACTGCGACCTCAGGTGTAGATAATATGTTACAATTTGGTTACTGAGATTCAGCTGCCGGCCGGATTGATCAGTCAGTGTCATCGTGATAGAAGATATTTGATTTTCAACACTAACAGAATATTCGATTATATATCTTGGATTTACTTGCATTAATGAACCTGGTGGTACGTCAGGAGAAAAAATGCAGATAGTTTGACTTTTACTACCACGTGCTATATACGACCCGCTGACAATACAGCAGTTTATTAAAATCGAATTTACTTCTGTTACATCCACGGGTGACTCGCCATCGTGTGAAATTTAAGCGCTTTGAGATTCAAAACCGTATGGTTTTCGAGCAAATCCTAACAGCGGCCCGTTGCTGCTGGGTTTTTAAAATCAACAAGAAAATTGTTATTCAAAGTGATTCTGGCACGCAGTGTATTATAGTTTGTAATGAGCTGAAAATTATCTGATGCGAATTCAACTTTAGTTGTAATCAATAACTTTATTGATTTATTTAAACCTGTAACTTAGCAGAAATCCAAGCCCGGCAAATGGCTGGATTGATTGAAATGTAAAATCGTCATTCAAATTAGTTCTGATATTTGCCATAGCGTGCCAAGCAGTAGCTGATAGTAGTCCTATTTCATACTGCGTTCCTGAGTCCAGCTTGATTGGTAGATTATAAATAACAGAGAAGTTTGCACTGTCAGCAATAGTCTGTGAAAAAACAAGCAGTAATGTAGCTGATAACATTCCTATTTTATCTGATAGATAAAACTGAACTGCTGGCAGTTTGTACCTTTGCGGTTAGCGAATTAATTCGCCGCAAATCAAATAGCGACGATAAGATTGTTGTATAAAATATAATAATCGTCGGATGTTAGATAACAGTTTGATCGTAATTTATCTAAAATTTCAACAATTTCATTGTCAATTTCTGTGCTCGTATTTCCGGCTTCCTTTGATGATACTAATAGCATCAATCGATCAACTATTTCAGCTTGAGAGTTATATATTTTGATGCCATAGCCTCTCTTTTCAGCTACTCGTATCTCATCAAGATCTCCTGCAAGTGTACTTAATTTTTTTCTTCCACCGGTGAACCCTTTTTTGCCCTTTATTATATACTTAATGATCTTAATATAATGACCTGCAATAATACCTTTTCTGTATTTGCCATATAAATCTTTTGCTTTTGACGGATCGTCAGCCGATTCCATATCGTCAAAGGCGCTTTCATTACTTGATCTAATATTTTCTAGTTGTCTAATGATTTCATTCCTTTTATCGTCTTTCATTCCTATTATTTCTTTTACCGGCATCGATTTTCCAAATTCTTCATCATCAAACTTTACGTACTCATCATCAGTAATCCTATTAAAAGTTCTATTTTTAGCGTATTGATAATTTGTTGTTGTTGTCCCTCCTTTATTTGTGCTAAAATCATTTTTTTTGCATTTCCTTTGCTGATGTTCTCTGCTCGTAAATTTTCTTTATCATTTCTTTCGGGGTTTCAGCTTGTTTACCTATTTCCTCAATAAATTGTTCTGCAACGTTCTTCTATCCTTCTTCAACTATACCAAGTAATCCTATTTCTATCCTCTTTTCGATATCTTCGGGCGATACCGCAGAAATATCTGGCTGTTTGCCAAGTACAGGTTCGATCACTGGTCTAAAAAGTTCAGCAGTTTCTTCTGCTGTCTGTTGTACACCCCAGCTTTCCTGTTCAACCTTCTTCCTGAACGTAGCTCTTGTTGCAACAAATTTCTTTGGAACCTCTATTCGTTTTGCGTCCATTTTTCGTTTTATTTATATTTGTTAGAATAACTTTAGATTTTTACCGTACGAATAATGTTGAGATGTTTACCGTTAGATTAACTTTCACCGTCCACAAACGTATCTATTGCACATCTGAACATACAATTTCGATCTCGTGCTAGCTTATCAAACAAGAAAACGTTGTGTTTGCCATCACCAGTAGCGTTATGATAAAAGTTCGGCAAATTTGTCTTTTAATACAAACCCGCACTGTTCTCGTTCTATATCTTCTACGTCGATATTGTCTAGCCCAGCAAATAATATGAAATAACCTGTATTTTGCCTGATCAATCGATCCACATTATACAATCCTTAAGCTAGGTAAGCTGCATTATATTTTCTGTTGCGCGATAGTGAAATATAAGAATTTATCTTATTCACCTCCTCATTGCTTAGTGGAATGTCGTCAAAGACAATTATTTTATGCTTGCCAGAATCTAGCTCAGGAATTGTTCTATGATAAGTATACAACCGCCTACGTCAAGTCATTTTTCAGTTTTTCATTGTATTCACTGAGCAGCTCATACTTATCCTGCTCTGGATTGATCGTGTAGATATAACCTCGATCGTAGTTGAAGAGATCGTTAAGTAATAGATTCATCAGCAGATTAGTTTTCCCCGATCCAGTTCGTCCTACTATCAGATAATGGCAATCCGGTTGATGTTTTATTAATCGCTCTGTGTCAAAGTTGATTATGTTCATTCTATACCAGGTATTCACAAAATTTTATCTCTCGGTAATAGTAAGAATGAGCTATTACACAAAATTTGGTACGTTAACTGACAGCTCAACAGAAAAAAAAAAACAGCTTCAACTACAACCACCTAGGGCGACGCAGATTTAACAAATTATCTCAAAAAAGCTGGAAATGCAATGACAGGTAACTTAAGTATGTCAGGTCAGAGAGTGCTAGATCTTGAAACAACATATCCATCTATCAGTGCAGATAACTCGCAGGCTGTAAGTTTTGCACAACTTAGTGCGGTCAATAATCTTAAGTTATCGTTGTCAGGTGGAAAGATGACCGGTAACTTTAGTTTGTCAGGTCAGCGAGTGCTAGACCTTGAGACAATATATCCACCTATCGACGGAGATAACTCACAAGCAGTAAGTTTTGCACTGGTGGAAAGATGACTGGAAATGTCAACATGAGCAAAATGAAATTGTAAATCTTGAGACTGAATATCCACCCCACCCCGCTAACATAAATAACTCACAATCAGTAAGTTACGCACAACATAGCGCGGTTGATAATAATAAGTTGTCATTATCTGGTGAGACGAATGCTGGAAATATAGATGTGGGTGGGAAATTAATATTTAATACTCAACTTGGTAACACAGCTGAGACCAGTAACGATTCTGTAACAAATGTCAAGTTTGTCAATGACATCTTTGTGATAAAATCCGGTGATACTATGGTGGGAGATCTAGACATGGGATCGAATAAGAGAACAACTACAGCAACAGCAGATTTAAGAAATAAAAATTACGTCGACGATATGATAGCAGGAAATATTGCATCACGAGTAGCAAAATCCAAAGATACAATGACAGGTATGTCAAGCGTATGTTCAAATAAAATAACAACGACTTATAATCCAGTCGCACCATTTGATCTTACAAATAAATTGTATGTTGACGTTGAAATAAGTGCAGCATCAGCAAGCACAATTTCTTCTTATTTCAGCGTCAACATACAATTTATTTGTAAGATCAAATGGTACGACTGGATTATAAGTGCAGCATCATCAAGTACAATTTCTCCTGAGCGCTCCGGTGGTCTGGTGGTTAAAGCATCTGCCTCGGATGCAGGAAGTCGTGTCATACCAAAGACTTACAAAAATGGTACTAACAGCTGCCTCGCTTGGCGCTCAGCATTAAGAGGTTAGTGTAAGGACTGGTCGGCCTGGTGTCAGGATAATGTGACTGGGTGGGACATCATGCTACATGTCTGCGGCATGATGCCCCAGTGCTAGACATTACTATAAACTGCCACACTGCAGACATCGTAGTGATATGACTGCAGAATTTTTTAAAGCTACATTAAAAATCCAAATCACACACACACACACACACACACACACACACACACACACACACACACACACACACACACACACACACACACAATTTCTTCTGCAGACGCCAATTATCTTAAAAAATCCGGAGGCACAATTACAAGTGCGATCGATATGGCTGCTAATAAGATAACTTCTATGTATGTATTTCTGCTTTTTGATTTTGTTAATAAACAGTTTGTGGATAGTGTTACCCAATCGCTTGCAATTGGTGATAGAACAAAACGAGTTAAAAATAGGGTTGGTTATATTCCACATCTCTCTGATACATAAAATCGATTGGATTTTGGCGCATATGCGTCAAGTTATTATCAAGGAAATGATCCTCATTATGAGTGTGCGTTTAACAGCCGTATATCTGACGGGTTAGAGTGGGCCTCAAACGGAGAATTAAGTAACTTTTGGATTAGAATACGGTGTCCAGAAGAAGTAGCAATACTGAGCTTTCAGCTGCGAGGTAAATCAGTTATTTCACTCGTAAATATTTGTAACTGGTAATTAGAAGGATCTAACAATACTGCAACATGGACTACGCTATATACGGAATCAAATTATCCTATTACTTTTCTTGCGCAATTTACACTTGATCCTTCAGTAATGAAAACAAGTACAAACTTTTCCAGATTTATGTTGTCAACGCGAGGGGTATTTACCCATGTTTGACGTCGTTTCAGATATATACATCCGACGACCTAGTATAGGTCTGGCGTGCTAGCACTCTTTGATTTTAATATAATTGTAATATATAATGTCTATTGATCCTCCATCGATCAGAGTCGCAAAAGAGTTTATAATTTTATACTAAACCCGAAAACAGAGATCTAAATAGCTGATGTTGATTTGCTAGATCCAGATAGTGTCGAGAAAGCAAGAGCGGTGAATATAACTGCTCGAATGAAAAAATTAACTTTAGATTACCCCCGTTTAACTGAGAACAGTAACAACTTTGTTAGAGTTTCAGGAATGAGATGCCCTCAGTTGAGATACGCGATCAAGGACTTTGATAGAATTAGCAAATACTGTCCTGTAAGTGAGTGCAAGAAAGGACGGTTTAAAGTTGAAAAGTGTTTTGATAAATACACTGATTGAGCTAAATAAAGAAAATGTTTTGACTATCGATAAATCTAACCTTATAAAACAAAATTTCATGGCGGTAAGAAACTAGAACAAGAGCGACTAAAGAAGATTCATGATGAGCTTGACAAACTCGCTAAAACAAGAAAACACAAGTTTCTTAAAAATAATAAGCTGAAAGACACATTTGCTAAACGTCAAGCATTTCGTGCGTTAGGAACGGACTGTAATGATAAAAAGACGCTGCTGGAAATAGTAGATAATAGTACTGACACTAACCTGCTAACAACAGCATATCTAGTTCTGACAGACTCTCTCACCAGCGATAAAGAAAAGTATAACGTAGATCACATTAATGCTGCACTCAGAAATTGAGTCTAGAACTGAGTAATATGATGGTGTCGAACGAGACGACGAAATTACAACTGTAAAACCTTGTATTGAGGAAGATTATGAAATTTATAATAGTTCTAAAAAAATTGCTTGAGAAACAATAAAAAAGAAGCTGGAAAGTTACTGATAGATCTAAAATAAAGAAATATCAAAGAGCTGATTGCTGGATACCTAAACCTACCTGCCAAAGTAAATATAAAGTAAGCAGATATTCGCGGTCTTTTAAATTTTGCAACAGCATGCACAATTCTCAGGCAGCATGTAGTACTTAAAAATTTTAAACTGGGTCAGTTATATTATGTTGTTAGTTATATCGACGAAACAGAAGATATTTATCGTGATAGAGTTAATGATATTACTCAAATACCAGAACATTTTGATCCCGCATTTTCATCCTCAGTTTTAACAGATATCAGATATGATGATATCTCATCTGGAGTGTATGGTAAGTATAGTGAGTTTCTCGCTAAATCCTGTCAATATTAAATTTAGTGCTCTGATCGATAACGTTTCAGCTGAAAATATTTTCACTTTCGCAATTGAAATAATAAGTGAGACAGTTCCATAATGGTGAAAAAAGAAATAACTGACTTCAAAAACATATAATCTGGTTTCCAAGACAACGACAGAGACGAGCTCATCAAATAATATAAATATTACCTTAAAGAAAAACTGTACTGTGTCAGACAAGAAACTTTTATAGTAAAATAATAAGCGCGCTAAATTACATTCCTGTGATATTAACAACGGCTGGAACTACGTCAGCTGGGGGAACCACAGAGCCATTATTGTTGATAGTGTCAGGGGTAGGTATTGTATTATCAGCGGTGAAAAAAAAAAGATCGGACCAAAATATGAGAACATAAATACGTCTTGTAAAATAGCAATAGCGACCTATAATAAAATCTTTAATCAACTTCTAGCTTATCTCAGGGTTGAAAAGTTTATAATGTTAGATCTGATACAGGAACTGAGAGTCAAAAGACGATTTGCTATTTGATATGATACCGAATAGAGTTGTGAAATACGATACTCAGTAAATTTTTTGTAAAATCGCTTGCGATTTCGTTTCAAAAATAAAGACAGTAAAATTTTGTGTGAAATATGAAAATAATGGAAGACATTACAGTGGAAGATACCACGTTAAAGATGAAAAGAATTCTTTTCCGAGGTAAGCATATGACGATTATGCTTGACAATGAAAAGTACAGCACGTATTTCAAAAACAGAAATAAGATAAAATTGTCTCTGGTTAGCACAGAAAATTCAGATTATTTTAGTAAACTTACCTGGGTTACAGACTCACTTTCTAATGCTGTTGATAATGTTTACAATCCAATATCACAAAATAAATACACTAAGATCACAGTTGATGACGAATTGAAAAGATGTTATGTCGATAAATCAATAGCCTCACATGTAAAGTTTATCAAGGTGTTAGAACCTGGCTCTCCCATTAGTGGTAAGGTTAACATGTACTTGTCCCGTCAGGATGATGAAAGTTACATAATAGCGAAAGCTGAAAATTGAAAAATACCTCAGTAATAAACTGTGTAAAAAAAATTCGTCAGAGCCTCCATTGCGAAATTAGACAATCGCGAATGATCTAAAATTTATACGAGACCATCCTTAGAG